>JAQGCL010000307.1:0-16390 GCA_034699605.1 Isotomiella paraminor | reverse complement strand
GTCTAGTAAATTCCCCTGAAAGTTTCCAAGTCTATGTTTTCGGTTTTTCTTCTCACTCTGCGATATTTTCTATGTCAACCTTTGAGGTTCATTATGCTATAACACACCGCCACTGTCCTTCTCGTTCACAACTCAAATATCTAGGATGTGAGCTAACGTCATCCCTCCATTTCTCATAGTCCAACAACATTGGCTCCTTGGGATGCAGGATGGAGGCGCACACTTCGTGCAACTGCCTTGCATACTGGCGCCCTTCTTCCATGGTGTCTTGGGTTGAGACGCCAATTTCAAGTCCCTCTTCCATCGTCCACCGCTTTGCCATCCAGCAAGAGTGGATCATGTTGTGCAGTTCCATGAGGAGGCCAATTTGTTGCATTGATTGGCCAACTGTTGCTCGTCTAAATCCCAGTTGCTGAATCTTCTCATCCGCTTCCCTTGCCCTCTTCACATTTTCAATGACCTGAATGTTACGGCAGACGCAGTCGGTAGGGCATTCAATCCCCCAGTGGTTTTTCAAAGGTTCCCTTGTCTTGTCAGGGGTCATGTCTTCGATACTGGTTACTTTTACTGCGTTGAAAGTCGAATAGGAAATGCAAATCTCCTCACCCAAGGCTATTTCCCGGTCGGAGTAAAGAATCTAGTAAGGTAAATCGACTTAATTCAGGAGATTTAACCAACGTGTAACCTACCGTGGCTTTAAAATCGTTGTCCCACCAATGGACTGCATTGGCGTTACAGTTGTGATTAGCCCGTGAAATCCGAAGGCACAAAACCCCAACGCTAACGTCCTCATCGTCATACCCTGCTTCAAGACTATTCAAGTTGAACTTGTCCTCGAGACTCCCGTTGAGTGGCATGAGGTCCTGAGTGGCAGGGTGGGTCAGACCGTTGGGTTGGCAGGCGTCAACCATGATGCGAAATCTGTCAGGGACTGCCCTCAGGGCAATCAGTCCAAGTCCTTTCCCCTCCACCGGTGCAACTTTCCAATCCAAGTCCTCTTCACCAGCCTCCAGTCCACACCAATTCTTATGCCCTTGCCCCATGGGTCTGTTATTCCCATGCTCAGGATTTGGAGTCCTCCAGTCCGCTCGTTGGCATTCTTTGCTACAGTAGGCACGGCGACGACACTTGCTACACCGCAGAACATCCTTTGCAGGTACTTCAACGAGACAGAAGGCACAATGACGGTCAATGCCAGGCATTATTGACGAACACGAGTTGACTCCAATATCTAGAAGAAGAAAAAAGAGTATAAGCAATAAAATAAGTTACTGAGGGTCTTCTGACTTCATCCTTTTTCTTTATGATGATGAGATGAGGATGACTTTGATGTTAAAAGGTAAATACAAGAAATCAGGAAATAAGTACCTGTAGGTGTCACTGAAGGAAGGGTTGCCAGGATTGCAATTATTAATTAATTAATTGAAGTTAATTTCGGTGAAGATGAAGGAATGTCAGAGACAGAGAAACGAGACCAGTTTGAACCTGCGCGCCCCACACCCTACGTCTCGTTTTACCCAAAACTTGCCACGTTCTTCTGTAGTCTGCAAGTGATTAAATTTAGTTTTATTATTTTACCAACATAAAGTTCTGTCAATGAATAAACAAAAGAAAGTATCAAAATAAGACAAAGTTTTAGATAACTGGCTTCTTTAAAAACCTGAACCACATTTGAGTTTGTCTGTCTCTATGCTATGACACACTCTGGGTCTTTCTCAAATCTCAAGTAATTAGGATGACTGCGGATGTCTTCCTTCCATTTCTGATGCTCCAACAGCTCTGGATTCTTGGGATGGAGGATAGAGGCACAAATGTCGACCAACTGGGCAACAAACCTCCGCCCTTTTTCCAACGTCTCTTGAGTCGAAACTGCAATCTTAACTCCATCAATGAGCGTCTTCTTCTTGATGAGCAGGGAGTATTGGATGCTGTTATGAAGGTCCATGAGAGTCTGGACTTCGTGAATCGCCATACCAACCAGTCCTTTGTCTTGAGCCAGAGTGGAAATCCTTTTGTCCAATTCCATAGCCTTCCTCACAACAGAGATGACCCCAGGGTCCCGGCATCGGCAATCATTCGGACAGTCGAATCCCCATTTCCGCCTGAAACTTCTTCGAGCGTCCTCAGGGGTCACGTGGGCGTACTCTGGGTTGACGTGGGTGAAATGCAGTTGGGCAATTGAGGTATAGGCGATGCAAATCTCCTCCCCTGCGGCTATTTCTCGTTCGGAAAATAGAATCTGGAGTGACAAAGCAAGTCAGAGGAATTCTTCATTTGATGTCTAAAAGATTACCTTGGTCTTGAAATGTTTGTCATACACATGACAGGCATTGGCGTCACAGTTGTGATTAGCTCGTGATAGCCGAAGGCACAGCACTTTAAAATCCTTGCCATCCTTGTCCTCACATCCAAAACAATTCAAGTCGAACTTGTCCTTGAGACTGCCCCTCACTGGCATGAGATCATTGGTGGCAGGATGACTGCCATTTTCTTCTTGACAGGCATCGACCATGATACGGAATCTGTCAGGGATTGTCCGAAGAGCGATGAGTCCAAGTCCTTTTCCTTCGACCGGAATAACTTTCCAGTCCAGATCCTCCTCCCCGTACTCCACCCCGCACCAATTCTTGTGCCCTTGACCCCTGGCTTCTAAAGAGGAAGACCCTCCTACGACAGTCCAGTCGGCTCGTTGACAATCTTTGCTGCAGTAGGCGCGGCGTCGACACTTCCCACAGCGTAGGACGTCCTTTGCTGGGATTTCCACTAGACAGAAAGCGCAATGACGGTCGATTGGAGGGTCATTATTAAGGTCCAAGTCGTCCAGTGGTTTTGTTTCTATTTCAGAAGTGGCAGCCTCCCTGTCCATGTTTTTGAGTCGTTTAACCTGTGATTATGCAGTATATTTAATAAATTAAAATTAATGAGACACACCCATCGACTTTACCTTAAGTCAGAGGAAAATAAAAAGTGTCTGTCTTTTGTTTTTCTTTCTCTAAAAAAGGTGAGATGACTTCTTAATGAATGACCTACGAGGATAATAAAAGACACCAATAGTCGTAAGATTAATTAATTTAAATTTAATGGAGGAACATTTTTGAATTGATGACACTTACCGACAGCAGGAAAAAGTGTTGTATTTTGTATTGCTGATTGTTGTGAGAGTTCCACACACAAGGAGAGTTTTTTACTGACTTTCCACGTGATCAGAATCTAATACATTAATAAGTGAAGGACATGTCATAGAAAATATCAACAGAGTGACAAGAAAAACCGGAAACATAAAACTGGAAACTTTATGGGAACTTTCAAGACGCTTTATTGCATAGTATGTAAACACAACAAGAGCATACAAGAGACACTTTTTGAGACTGTACAGATTTTTCTTTCTCACGAATCAAACTTAGTTATGCTCCCCATTATACAAATAAACAACTTAAGCCTAAAGTAAACATAACCTCGATTGCTGACGCACATTGTCCAGTTCAAGCTGCTTTAGCTTTCACATTGACACGCAGGTCAATGATGATACATCTACGTAGCCTACACTTCTTAAATGCTAAGATTGACACGCAGGTCAAGCGTGACTTAACTACGTATTATGCAGGGCAACATGCCCCAAAAGAATGATTGCCTATGCCAATAAACTTATTCTTATAACAGGACATGTCGGTCCCTCCATCTTTCTGTTTCATTCTCACATTTCTTCAACACAAACACAGGAGAAATAAATCAAGGGATCTTAAATGTTTATTTTGAAATACCTAAACTACTGATATCTATGTAGTTAGTACGTCTAAGTACACAAGATCGTGGAACAATAAGGCAAGTCGACTGAGACAGACAGCCATAGACATGTGCCAGAGCTGTGGAGATTTTTGTGCGCTAGTAAATGCAACCCATGCATTTTGCTTTTTGTTGTTGTGTTTCGGCTGTGTGACTGAACTGTCTCCAGATTTGTTTGGAAAGAAATAAAGATTTCAAAAGTAGGTTCTATTATGACTTGCAAAACATGTTCAAATCAAAATATGTTTCTGGGAACATGTTTTTTCTATAAAGGATGTACAATCAGTTTCGTGGATTGACAAAGGCGTCCAAGCTAAAACTCTCCTTCATCAAGTCGTGGAGATTGTCCAGCTCCGTGTTCCTAGCCTCCTCAATGCGGTAGACTGAAAGGGACCTCAATGAGGCGTCGTTACTTGATGTGGAATGTGCGATGACAGACCAGCCAAGGCGACACTTCAACGCGACTGGCTCCCCCCCTTGCCCTCCTTCCTCTGCAGATGATAAATGAGATGGAAGTTGTCGTTGCCGATGATCATGAGTGGCTTCACATCTTTGAAGGTGGGGAGAGGGGTATTCTGAAGGTAAGGGTAGTCTCTGACTAACTTCTCAGGGTTAAGGGAGACTGAAGGAAAATTTAGATCAGGGACGGCGCACACCTCATTCAAACGGTAGGGTCGTGGGTCATCAGACTTCACCAGTTCACCTCGAATGTGACATGACACCTTCCTTGTCTCGACTTCTGGCCATGAAGCTTGGCATATCCTCCATCTGATTGGAGGTGTTGCGCCTCACGAAGCGGATCCACTTCTCTTTGTACCGATCAGTTAGCTTGGATTTGAAAATGCTCAGCATCATGAAGTTGTTGACGAAGTCCGGACAGTCGAGCATTTGCAGCTGGGCACCCAGGTTGGTCACTTCGGTCATAAAGTCAAGCCCGGAGTCAAAATTGTCTTTGACGGGGGGCAGATTGCTGGCCTTAGTGATCATCGTCTGTGCTATCAACTCTGCTCTACCGAATCTCATTTCGACCTTAGCTTCTTTCAATCTTGCTTCAAGGTTCTGTATCTCCACTTCCGACTCCCGTCGTCCTTGCCGATGGTCATTTGTCGTAGGGACCGGCTCATACGGCGTCACCAGGGGAGAAGGCGGAGTTGGTTGACCCAGGTGGGTGGAAGGTGGTGGACCATGCTGTCCCTTCTGTAATGCCTTGGCCTTCAACAGTTGTGGTTGCTTGGCCCATGTGACGACACGAGGAGGAGGCTGGTTATCCTCAACGAAGTCTTTTTCCTCGGAACCTTCGTCCAGATTCTTTGGCTGCACGACGCTGAAGCTTCGTCTCCTAAGCAGACGGGCGATGTCTGCATTTGTTGCGTTGATTCGAACTTGTTGTTGGCGGTCTCGTATCTTCCAGTCACTCTTCTCAGACATGATTCTGACATGTTCCCTGTTCAGTTTATCAATGCCAGCCACGTCACCGGCTGCCATCGTCGCAAAGCATAGCTTGTTCGTCTCCAATTCGTCTGTGCAGTCCTCCAGTTTCACTCTGATTTCCTCATGCTCCAATTTCAAGTTGAACAGCTGTTTCCTTAACTCGAGCAACTGTTCCCTTGAAGGTTGGCTTAACTGTGAATAGGCCAGTGTTACGAGGTTTCCAGCTTTGCTGCTCTTCGGGGCCGACTTTCCACGACGAGTGGGAGTTGGGGGCTTCGAATGATGGCTGGTGGTTGCTGCAGGCTGAGAAGAAGGGACCTTGGCAGTGGGTTCGAGTGGTGGGACTTGATTGGAAGGGGTAGGTTGAGACACCATGTTCATGTTGGCAGTTTTGAAGATGGTCTCCTTAGAAATTAATTTTGGGGCGACGTAATGGCTTCCATTCCTGGACCTACGTTCGTGCGACTTTTCTGACGGGACTAGCTTCTCAGCGCTAGGGCCTTCTGCTCCAAGAGTCGGTGGAGGGTCGGGTTCCTTCGACACCAACACTTGCACCACCGATTTGCTTCGAACGGTGACTGGACCCTCCTTCCTCCCCTGAGGACCAACTGGGGCACTGTGAGACTCTACGTTGCTTCGTCTTTCATGGGACCCAACACAATGCGGGGCTTCCCCTCCAGGGCCACCCGGAGCACCTTGAGGATTCACACCGACGGCAAGCGTTCCTTCGTCCTCACCTGAGGACCCATCTCGACGAGGGTTGGACCCTTCCGGGCAAGTCCTCCTCTGTTCCCCGAAGCCGTAACGTTCGACTTCTATTCCTTTGTTGTTCCTCCTTTGCTCTCCTTCTCCTTCCTCCATCCTTGATTAAATACCTTAAATCAATAGACCCAACAAATAAACAAATTAGTTGGGTGGATAGCAATTATAGGAGGTAAAGGGGTCTAAACGGGGACCACGCGGGTAAATATCACTTCTGATTTTATTTCGACACTTTTACGTAAGGGATTTAGACAGATACAGAACTTTGCCTTCTATCTCACAACGGGTCAAAATGCTTCTGCTTAAAAACTATGCACAAAGGCACTTTTTACAGTAAAGTAACGGATCCTCACATTCCTCACTTAAAATTGACTGACCCTATCCTCTCGGTATAAAGTCTCTCTCTAAAAATCCCAATCCCAATGTGAGGAATGAGGGTACAGCAAGGGAAAGCACAGCTGTGACAACGTGAATAAAAATATCATGCAGCTGCCCTTCAAGAAAAGTTCGAGTACTGACTTCGACTTCATTTCAAATTGATATGACACAATGAATAAAGGATTATTATTTCTACCTAACTAATTAGGGGAATTTCTCAATTTAACCCAAGTTCCCAACCGGAAACCTATCAGCCTTTTCCCTTCTGAGTGATAATGAGAAACACCTTACTTTTTAGCAGATAATTGCTATTTTTATTTAGGCATTCAGTCTTTCTGTCTATATATATATAAGTCTTTGACAATCAGTGAGATTCTTTACTTGTTACAATAGTAAATTATACATTTATTACTGCTACTCCTATACACTTTCAATTGGTAAATAGGAATCATTTATTCACTCTGAACTTTGACACCTCTCGATTAAAAGTGTTCATGACACGACATGCTGCATTTTTCACTAAATTGTCACTCACGTTATAGGCACCGACCATTTCTTCTGCTGTAGAAGAGACTGCCTCCTTTTAATCGGGTTCTCGGTGGTAACTTGGGTGGGTTTTGATAAGCAATCTTCGTCGGCCAAAGCCAAATGGGAAACAATATGCTTCTTCATGGCATGCTTATCATAGCGGAAATTCCTCAAACCGTTGTGCTGCATCACACAGTCTGAATAGGGGCAAGTGTGAGTGGGACCCCCAATAACATGCATCTCATTAATATGTTTTTTAAAAGAGGAACTCTCCAAGTCAAATCCTGTCTCAGCGTTGCACAAGTAGCAGACAAATCCATTCCTCGGTCCAGCAAGAATTTTATTGTGATCTGATGCCTCGCCGAAATTGGCGAATATATAGCCTTCAAACTTATCAATCAGAGCACCAAACTCTAAACAAACATGGGAATCAACTACTCGTTTTCGATTATAGGAACAACTTTAATTACCTTTTGACATATCATTAACGAAGGTACTAAAACTTTCTTCACCAATCTGCTGGTTCATAACCAAAGCGGTCCCGCATTGTACCCCAAGGGTTGTGCAATTTGCGATTTGTCTTGTCTTCTTTTCCAGTTTACTAACACAGTTGCTCCTAAAAACAGACAATACATTTTTATATGTACAACTTTTTAATTATTCATTGTACTAACCTCATTGAAGGGGAAAGTTTAGTGAACGTAGGGACGTTGGGGTTGAACTCAAGAAAAGAGAGTGGGTGTTCAATATTATGTTTCATTAGTTTGTGACGCTTCGCACCCATCGCACAACTTTCACGATTTCATGTAGACCCGTCGTGACCCTTCTGTTTCACATTATTAGAAGTCTTCGATAGCTTCCGTTCTGCTTGTGACCGGACACCTGGAGGAGCCAGAGAAGAATCGCCTTCTCTTCGAGAAGGTTACTTTCTTACCCTACCAACTGAAGGTGGTAATGGACTCTCTCGATCTGCAAATTTTCTTCGGCTGTCCAATCGACAATTGATGGGGGTTTGTAGAGATAATGTTTCCATTGCAAGCTTCATTCCATTCGGATCGAGTTGGTTACGGAGCTAAAATATGCATAAATAATAGTGTGATAAATAGTATGATACTTTAGCAAACATGAAATCTTACCGTTAACATGTTTTTAGACTTCTTTAAATCAATGTCGAAGCCGAGGTTTTTGTTATTTAGAAATAAAGTCTGAATGTCCTTCCGGACTTGCGAACGATGGAAGCTTACACCTTTTCGTCCATCATTGAATGGTAAACGAACAAAAATTGTTTCTGGATTGCTAGACCCCTTTTCCACAAACCCTAGTATGCACAATAAGGATTAGACTTAGATTGAGGGCGGTAGAGGACATGTGACGCAGACGACTGAGGGGACAGGCGAGGCAGCAGAAGAGACTGGGGACCACCGGACGTAACCAGCAGGGGACCAGTGGACGTATGTGTAAGTAAAGACTCACGTGCTTTTTTGTTTTACCTTGAAGATATTACTGATGAAAGCGAAATGAATTCTGATAGTTGGGCAGATAAAAAATACCTGCAAGTATCCTTCCGGTTTCTGATTCGCAGTTGACGAAACAAGCATCACCACGGTCGAAAAAGTCGTACAACGCGCGTCCACAAATAACTGTAGACTTTGTATTCATTTCCTCAAATAATTAACTTTATTGAAAGAATAAATAAAGTCATCTGTTAACTCAAACCCTTCATCTCAGTTTCCCCACGCAGTGTGTGAATGCACGATTGATTATAATGCACGATTGATTGATATATGTGAACGCACGATTGATTATATTGATTGTTTCACGATTGATTGATAAATGATTGAGACTATTTCATACAATTTACCGATAAATTACTATGACACAAGGAAAACGTCATCGTGATTTAATAAGTCAAATGCCCCAAACAAGCAGGATTATTCTCATGTTTGGGATCTCGTGTGGCTTGAGAAATATTACTTACGCCTTGTAAATTGCGAATTGTTGAATTAGAAAAGCACTGTTGAATTGTAGAACTGTAACTGTAGAATTAGAAATGCAAAATTAGTTAAAACAATTCCTAATAATTGCGTACCATGCATCGAAAGAAGACAATATAGAGCACTGCAGAAAAATCTTGACAAAATATTCTTGAATTAGTGTCGTTGCAGTGAACCCGGGGCACGCTGAGAAACACTCAGATAATCTGAGTTCTTTGTCATTTCATTGTCAAAGTTCCATGTCATGATATTTCTTCTTGTTTTTACCCAGATTATTAGGAAGAATGGGAATGTCAGGATAAGAACGTCTATTGTGAACCACAATCTGCAATTCGGTCCTGCACACAATCAAGATGCCATTTCAATTTCAAAAATATCACTTCCAGTGGATTCCGCTATATTTTCATTACAACAAAAATCATCAACAGCGACTATTTATTAATTACATAAATATTTTGTCAGAATTGTGATAAGTGAGGGTAGTTTAGGCTATGCATGGATCTTCAACTAGTATTCAAAGATTAAAAGGCTCCATTAATATGTATCACATTCCATAAGAAAGTGCCTCTAAATAACTTGTAAATCAATAATTTGTTGAATAAGCATTGTTTTATCAAAGTTTTACGTTACGTATCTAACGGGGTCGATACTGCAATGTATCATTACGGATTGCAATGAAGATTAGACTCGTTGAAGTCTCAAATGAATGGATGAACTTGCTTATGCCTCAACTCATCCACAGGTCTCAAATGTATGAATGAACTTGCTTGTGTTCTAGTTCATCCACAAACTGGAAACCCCTTGTCTTATCCACACCCGTCAGGATTTGAATAGAGATCGTTTATGGATAATGGTAGATGACGAGATTGTATGTATGGTTCGTAATGTATTTATTACTTATTTATTTGTAATTTTATTCCAATGCATTGTATATCAAAATCTATTTTATTATTCTTAGATATTTTTGATTAGATACGAAAGTGGACAAAACCTACAAAAATCAGTAAAAAGGATTTCGACGCAGTTCAAACCCAGGCGATTTTGGCAGAATTTGAGGAGCTTGTAACTTTTGAGAACAAAGATCTTCTACTTAAACTTCTTGTTGCACACGACATAATCATTTGTCGATCTGCAGCAATTCGAGAAATACATAACGCCTTGGCCGAGTATGGGATTGTCGATGTGCCATCGCATCACCCTGAGCTCTGGGACATCGTGTTTCCCCCAAATGCCAATTGTTCATGAGACACGCATTCCTGAGAAGTTTCATTGATAATTACAGTGACCATTTTTGATAGCGATAAGAAGATGTATCTCTGAATGGATTTGTTACTTTGTTACTTTTTATTTTTATATATTCACGTACAACCCCTACTCTATATTATCCCTACAATTTTCCCCACACTTGTCGACTCGTAAAAAAGTGTTGCTTATACTTATTGCTGAACTGATTACTTTCTTTTCGTGACATGTGTACAGATTGACTAGTTTTAGTAGGTTCATAATGGGAAAGTTTAGAAGCTGGAATGTAAAAAAATTAATAAAGTTCGCAATAATACAGTAAAAATATCTAGGTATGTAGAATATTGTCCCTTCCTTCGAATTGTCGATAATAACGTATGCTAAGCTTTTTTGTCCGAACGAGTCTATGTAATGATTTGACATGTAATGCACGATATGAGCGCCGTTTGAGAACTTCGTTCACCTCCGTGGATGATAAGTTCCTTCCTGTCCACATCCTCCCAGTACGCCACATCCCCTTCCTGTAAACCTCCTTCTCATTACAGACAGTGAGACTTGTTCATCTGTTGTCTCCTCCATCGATCCTTCGTGGTCCTTATCCATAGCTCTGTGGTGATGGGGATTAGACTCGTGGGGGTCCTGAGTCTCCGTCACCACAAGCTTTATTTACCTCCTCCGCGATTCTGAAGAAGAATGTGAGGCCGCGAATGACAAACATAAGGTGTCTAAAGTAAAGTGTAAACTTATCCTTGAGGTCCATAAACGTAGATTGCCATTGTTGGGTCTAAAATGTAGGGAAAGTGGATATTGAAACCTAAACTTTTTAGTAATGAAGACATTTTTTCATGACTATGCTAAGAGGCTTTGTTCCTAATGAGTGGACTAATAAAGAGAATGAACAGTCAAACTGTCAGTCACATAGAATAGAATCATTTCCCTACCGATCACCTAAAACAATTCACCCAGGACAATGTCCTACAGTAGACGAGTTTCTGAATCAATTATGCTCCCTCCCACCTCCCTCAAAAACTCGACTCGAATTGGTTAGGCCCATGCGTTTTTTCATTATTTCAACCTTTAAGTTTCAGTTTGTTTCAGTAGACATTTGGAGGGGACATTCTGAGAAAACTAATCCAACTAACCCGTTGCTAATTTCACTCAACAGAATTGAATGCTGGGCACCCTTTGAACCTCATGCAAAGATGAAACATTAGACTTGACCCCTACTGGTGACAAATTCAATTATTCCACTTTTGTTGTATCAAGGAAATACAAGATTTTAAGCATTGTATCAAATTTATAATTGAAGTATCAAATATAATGACATCGATGAGATAAATGAAGAATCTGACATATCACAATTACACAAATCAGTACACCTCCTTCTGAGGTACATCTGAAACCAGTTCCAAAAAATGTTATAATTATATAACTAGTTATAATTTCTGGTCATCCAAACCCAATAGGTCCAACGTAAATACAAACCTAACTTGAATTAATAGAAATTAACAAAGAGTGCAAATAAATTGCATTCTAAAATTAATTTTTTTGTGGTTCAGTTGTTGGCGTTGGTCATAATGCAGGACAAGGCACTTAAGTAAACATCACATCCGTAGTTGTCTGAGTCCCTAAGCGCTGTTGGTTATCTGACAACATTATTGGTTCCACCCGCGGGTAAACTATGTCCGAGCTTTTCTGATTGAATTTCAAACCTTTAGCTGCAAAGTATTAAATAATCTTTGAATATTTGAATATAGGAAGCGGGTGAGAAACATTTACCTCTGGGGTGGGGATTTCCAGATCTCTATCTTTCGGAGGAAAATGAAGCAGTTACAGTTGATTTCCTTTTTTCCGTTCTCAGCGGATGGAGATTTCAAGCCTGTCTGAATACCCGTAAGTGAGCATTTATTCTTGGGAGGAAGACATAGTGGAGACAATGCATGTGGATACTATTTTCGACGTTCAATACACCTTGTTGTTCCAGATCGCAGAAGATGTTGCGGTAAAAGGCCATACACCCTGGAGTCACCTCACCCCAATATCTCTCAATACTACAATGTCAATTTACATTATCATAAATTGATGGATTGGTTGTATATTGTAAATGTGTTAAAAATACCGCTGGTTATGGACAGATCGTCCACAAATGTGACTGCTTCTTCCAGTTCCTCTCTTTTCTATCAAGAAACGAGCAATTAACACATTCTCCTTACCTGAAAAGCAATATCTTTATATTTTTTTACAATGTAAGTACTTTACGTTTGTCCGTACGGCAGCGGTATGGAACTGTGTTATACTCTTGTACGGCTTCAGAAAACGCCTTGAAGTTACTAATTGATGTATTCTCATTTGATGCTGATAAAAACACACATGTGTGACTTTTCCCGTCGATTCCGCCTCTAACCACGATTCCCCATCTATAAATTTTGTGTTACTATGATAGAATTCATCTCAAACTATGTAATACTTTAACCTTCGAAGTTTCAGATTAGTGTCAATGTGCCATAATTCATGGCTATATCGAACAAAGTAAATTCGCCGGTTAATTGTTCTATTGCGAACCGTTCTTATATAAATCCCAATGGGGTCCACAAGGTGCTTTGCCCGACGAATCCTCATCTCTTCAATTTTGAATCCCCTTTGCCGGAGATAACCCGACATTCTTGAATACCCTGTATTTGGAAAATTATTAAGCACGTTCTGGATAACGAAGCAGAGGTGATCGTCCGATATGTCGCTATAACTTTTTGTTATCTGCATAAAAGAAACAGGACATTACGATTACATTTTTTTAAATTATTTAAATATATCAGTACCCATAAATCGTATGATCGCATTATTCTGTGAATTGTATTTTCCGAAATTTGAAAAATTCTTGCAATTTAGGTAGCCTTGAAATTGTGCTCTATAAGCGACTCCAACATCTCCTTAGGAATAAATATTTGTGGTCTTCCTATTTTGGGGGTACTAGTTGCAGATCTGTTCAGATGATAGTGCTGGACAACAGAGGATGTCAGGGATAAGAATTCCTCTCGCTCTGGCCAATCTAAGTACTCGATGATCTCTTGAATTAATTCTAGACGCTCGATGGCTTCCTCCGAATGATTTTCTATGTTGTTGATGACCCAGTGGAGTGATGAAGATTCAATGAGCCGACTAAATCCCTCGTCTACTCAATTGTTTTTCTGGCTAAGGAGAAATGACTAAACCTGGAAAAATACAGCTTTACGTTAATCTTCATTGTCGTACTAATAGCTGAATTCAATTCTTCATTTTTGACACTGTGTAACGGAATTTCTACTGAAGTACAAGTGGTTTCACAAAGTGATGGCGCATTTACCTTTTTTTAAAGAAATTAAATTGGCGAGGGAATGGGAATACTTCTGTTGTTGAGATATGGCCAGGACCTCCAATGATTCATCATTCTGCAAGCACACTTCTATTGTTGCGTTAATACAGGTTAATCAGACTATAACTGTTGAGCCAGATTAACTAAACTGAAAGACAAAGAGAAAGAATTGCAGTCTAAGAATTTCATATCAGAACCCACTTTTAAGTTACCTACCTGAGTAATGACGCTGATCATTAAATAGATTGGTATTTCTAAAGTCACTTTCAATTTTTAAATTATGTAAAAATTAATTCGATCATCTTGCGAATGTCAAAGTCAAGCTGGGTCAAGTCAAGTTAATCTGCCAATCTAATCTGCTCTCGTTTTATTCACAGCTGTACATTCTTCCTCATGAATACCCTCACTCCCTCACTGCCCACATTTGGTCCGACTTCTGACAGCCGTTTCATACCATACTTGTGGACCAAATAATATTTTATGAGGAATAAAATAAATGCACTCCAAACAACTACATATATACATACATACACCTACGGCTGCGACGACGAAACGACGAAGGGGTTGATGACATTATGATGATGGCGAAGGTACGAAGGCATGATGACGACGAAGGGACCTGATGACATGATAACGGAGACTTCATGACAGATAAATACAGTTGTATTATGACTAAGGTTTTTGAAGGTTTCCTCCTTGCTCCAATATCCAGAGTACAAGATTTATGTCGACACGATGTCAAATACAAAAGCCCCCAACATGGATATAATAATTTCTTATTGGATCAGAGTAGTATTACTTTAGGTTCAATACACAAACAAGATGGTCTTAAATGACATATCCCGTACATCAATAATTATTCATTCCATTCTACACTGATTGTACTTGTTCACCAGGGCCTCTCCTGCACCATCAAGTCAAGAGGGTACGGGGAAGAGGTGATCCCCACCTGCATATCCCTCCGAGGCTCCCCCTTCCCGGGTACCGTGGAAACCTTAAAAGCCCTCTGAAAAGACACAAAGAAGATGAAGACGACAGTATCCGCAATTAGTTCTCCAGGGCATGACCTTCGGCCTATTCCGCATGGCGCAACCAACTTCTTCTTGGCGGGATCAACGACGACATCATTAGTGAGGAACCTGTCTGGGTTGAAATCCTCCGGCCCTTCCGAAACTTTGGGGTTGAAATAAAGGCTTTAAACATCCGCGAGTACACCCGTGTCCTTGGGGATGACCCAGCCTCTCACCGCAATATCTGTCGTGAGTCGTGAAGGGATATAGTTGGGAACCACGATGAGGTGACGGTGAGCCTCGAGAATGAATGCCTCGGTGAACGGCATACTGACAAAAATTTCGCCGTTTTCAAATATAAATCAGTGGAACCTCTGCGTTGGATAATATGGTTTTACCTTTTCCTGTGTTCCATCCCCACCAGTTCAACTCTTCCAACCTGGGTTTGGATTTCTGAGAAAACCCGCTCCTGAGCCTCGGGATGTAGGATTGAGAATAGGATCAAGCTTTGAAGGCTTGCATTTTGTGTGACGTAGGCCGCTTGGAAAATGTCCACAAATAGGAATTGAAAATGAAATCGCCAAAAACTTGTGGGTCATTCCGGGATTCGATTTTGTCTAACAAGGGAACATTGCAACATGTCCGTCAGCGATTCCTATCAATTTAATATATGTTGTAAGGATTGGTAATCATTTCCTCTTGGTACCCTTGGTTTATATGAATGGACCCTTCAGGGGACTTAAGGGCTACAGAGTGTCTGGAGAAGTAATCAACCATCTGGATAATGCCGATGACTGCCGCTACCATTAGAGCCCTTAGATCGCTACCGGAAATTTGTTACAACTTTGCAATCTCGCACATTCTTGAATTCAACCCCGAGAAGACTGTTATGCAATGCTTCAGTTGTTTGCCGAGTCCTCAGTTATCTGAAATTGTGGTTCCCTTTGGCACCTAGCTGCTCTGTCACACGGAGAACACCAGTACTTAGGGTATACAATGCAAGCAAGAAGATGATATCGCTCTGTCGCACTTACGGATGAAAAAGAAATCGCGTCGCGATGTGGGGAACTCTAGAAGTGTGCATGATTTGGTCATCGTTTAGTCAGTGTAGTGTCCAACTTAAGCGACTTCTCTGCCTCACACACCTATCTTCTATCTACAGCTGCAGCCTGTGGAATCCAACGTCCAAACAGGTATCATCCATTACAGTAGCATACAATAGTGCGATAAGAATTGTCTTTGGAAAGTTTAGTGCCACCCAACTTCTCGCAGAAGTTAGTCTCAAGAGCCTGACAGATATTGTTGTGCGGAATGGTATGCGTGCACCATAAGACAAGACATGACGCTTCATGTTAAGCGATTTGACCACTTAATTTAAACGATTAAATAGAATGCAAACCCCACCAACTGCAAACACATACAACTTTCCTTTCAGCTTCCCTGGTTTATGACAGGTCTGGGAACGCCAAATGTCGCGGAATTAATTTATGATTCGTGATCATCTGCTGAAAGTCTTGAGTCATAGCCCAGTCGGTAATACATTTTGTATAATACATAACAACGTACAAACGTACTAAAAATTAATATGTAGCGACAATTCCATTACTGCAGTGTTATCGTCGCCACAAGTTTGCCTTATCTTGATTCATCAGTAATTACAACTACAATCATTCTGTACAAAAATCGATTTCCATCGAACCTACTACGAAAAGCAATTGGAAAAACCCATCATGGGAAGAAATTAACTCAAACACGAATAGTTGACTGTTCAACTGAACTGAACTGTTCAACAACTGAACTGTGATGAAATTCTATTCAATCTTTTTTCAAAATTCCATTCTTTTTAAAGAATCCTATCCTTCTACCTATAGAAGGAATAACCATGAACTGTGAACATTCAGAATCTATTTATT
>JAQGCL010000306.1:0-16397 GCA_034699605.1 Isotomiella paraminor | reverse complement strand
CGTCATCGAAGAAGTAAGGCAGGTGGATATCAAAAGGCGATTTAGCATGGGTCAGGCGTATTCCAAAGGGAGGAGCAGGTGGGTGGAACGGTCAAGACCAATTGTTTGATGACGTTATTGTTAAACGTCCCCATCGGCAATTGCGTTGTGGGATGTGGAGTTGGTGGTGGTGGTGGCTGCCAACAGTTTATAGGAATAGGATGCATAACAGAACAGTGGCACTGCACTCGCTCAACGCTGATCTCTCTTTCTCCCATCCCAAGCTGCTGTTGCTCATGCAATTTTTGTCATTGTGCGTTAGGGGCAATTTGAGATTTGTGCCAAACTCAGCCTTTCTTAGGTCCAATTTTCGTGATTACATGCATTTTGTGGACCGAACCTAGAACTCCTGCATTTACTCGTCGTTAGGAATTAATAGGTATTTCATACCTTTTCTATTTGTCCTCCTGCATGAGTTTTGTCCGACCTTCACCACTTTTCCGGACCCTGAGACCTTTGGAATGCTGCATTTACCTATCCAATGGGTTCCAAGGGTCATATCTCGGAACTACATAGAAGGATCAGTATCTCCCTTACAATTTTTTTCCTTATGCATTTTGCACTGGGGCCCTGGAGGGGAACGGTTGGAGTGAATCTATGCATACAACCAACTTCCAGCAGAGCAGATGTTCGTTCGTAGGAAAAAAGCAGTACTGTGCCAGCAGTTTGTATCTATCATTGCACATACAACCCTTTCCCACACTCTGCATGCCTGCAACCCTATCCCACAATGCTTTTGGTATACTTGCACTGATATTTTTATGTAGCTCAACGAGAAGCTACAATGTTCACTGTTCATTGTCTCATTATGATGATTTCCCATCTAACTCTCTGCAAATTGGAAATGAAATACCTCCTTCAATCCTTCAGGAATTATTGTTTGTTGGTCTTATAAAGTGCGACATGGATAGCCTTTGTCGAACGAAGAGAGCCATTGGGGTTCTAAGTAGTGTTACCGGTCCGTTTGTGGTGCTGGTGTATAATTAAATTGGTGGAATGCTCTTCGCCAACCTTATACATCATATGTACAAATTGTATCTCTTGTTACGCAAACTATGTGCGTATTCATTTTGTCCACGAGTCTCCGTTCTGGCAGGTTGTCCTGGCTTTTCCGCAGGCTGTGGAGCTTTGATTTTCCTGAAAAATGGCTAATGGGTCCACAGGTAGACAAGGACGAACATTACAATTGGAATAAGCAATATGTCATTCCCTTGACGAGTGGGACAGAAAAACGTTTCTGCCATAAAAAAAGTCACACCAAACGAGGTTGACATCGGTGTAGTGGAATTGATCTCCTTCTTCTCCGTCGCTTCCTATCCCACAACGCATCATGTGCCAATCCTCTCCATGCATTGCAACTTCCACCCGCACTCTTCATGTGACTCGCCGTGTGCATCAACCTGCTGCTTGTAGTACCGGGATTTCCGAGGACAACTTTCGGTTATGGAAATGGCAACATTTTGTTGTTAAGCACGACAACGACTTCTGCGTTGTGTTACACGTGTAGATGTCAACGTGCGGCTGTCTTGTTGCACACGTGGCGACAAGTTTCGTCTACTTCGAATGCTTTGACAATTGGTATTGTACTTTCTATGCACCTCTTGTTGTTGTTCCCGCAATACAACCATTCGGAGGGTCTGGTCGTTCAATCTCTGACTCCGTATTCCCTCCACACGTACTTCCGGGCGCTCTCTCCTCCTTCTATCCGACTCCCTCCTTTCTTCTCATTGCCTAAGATATTTATGGATTATTTAAGATTTGTTGTCAATCTACAACATAATACTGTATACTAACAATAATTGGAACCTGCGGGATTACCTAGTTGATTTATGGGCCAGAGACAACAACTTTTCGGAAAACAATTCAGTGTATCAAAAAGAATTGAAGAATATCAAATGTGCACAATGATCCCTGAGTTCTGATAGTGGGTAATGGGCATTGCCATTCCTTAACTGCCCACAAATTAATCAAGTCAGGAGCTGCAGAGCTTTATTTCTCTAATCCAAATTTACTTTTTTGTGAAAAGATGTCATGATGTCATAGAAGACGGCATGTACATTGCATGCGAGACAATCACATGTTTTTTGTGAGATATGTATATGGATATATACAGAGAGGATGGGGATGGGGAAACATGTGTGTGGAAGAAACACAGAGCGCATATACATTAAGTTGCGAGATACGGCTTGTATCAGACGATGATGATGATGCACATGTTGGACGTATGGGCCTGTACAGCATAACACCCAACAGTTACCAGCACCCTAGTCCTTTCGATTTATTCAAAGGGCACCCTAATAAACTATTCACGCGTGTCATTTAATTCCTTCTGGGTGTCAGCTTAACTTGATGGTTATCTTTCACAAAGTTTCCGTGGGGGCCAGTTTAAGGTTTCGTTTCATTTCATTTCCCGTTCTGGGTGAAGAGTCATACTGGGTGCTTGGTAAAAGTGGCCGTCGTAAATGCAGCTGAGGCAGTTTCCCAACATTTTTAGTTTTTCGGTTCAGGCAGATTTTCTGAATTTTGAAAATTCTAATTTTTAATGTTTTCTTCTTTATTGAACATGCGTGCAAGTTTGGAAGAACGTTTGAGAAATGTACAGTGCCAAGGAAGACTGAAAAGGGGTACGCAAGCTGACGAATTTGAGTTTGATGCATAAATTTAAAAATCATGAGATACCTAATAGTGTTTACTATTGCTGTCCTTTATAGACGCAGTTTATAGCAATTTTCCAGGACCGAATAAAACATGATCTAATAGAGGAAGTGGCACAAATAATGACGGAAACGGCAGGATTAACCCTATTAAAAACTATTCCACATTCAGCAATTCCACATGCCAGAGAAGAAGGACTACGTAAGTTTTCAATTATGGAGATTGTATTGTTGATTACAATTAACATGCATTTTCACTCGGCCTGGAGGTATGAGCCTGGAGGTACCCTTTTAATTGTATATTGACGAAATGCGGATTCATCCCTTTCAACGTTTTCGTCCCAGAATTAGTCCCACCCAACTCTTCCAGCTTTGAACTACTGGCGTTGCTTGTTTTCTCTGGTGAAACTTTCTGGTGAACCCATTCCTCGCAGGACTGCCCGCAATGTCATTGCTGATTGCAGGTTTCTACTCCAGGATTGAGATATCTGTCTTAGAATTTACATTTTCAAATACGTGTGTAGGCGGCAACTTCTGGTCCCGTATGTTTGAGTATGGTACGCTGGTCGTCGGTCTAATGCTTGCGGCAGGCTGCGAATGTTTAAACGAAATTCACAATAGCCTGGTCACGGAATTGGCAAAACAGGAACAGAAGGTAGGGACAAATGCTGACGACTTTGACGTCCTTGGGATCTACCGGTTTGCAACCACCCTACTAATCTTGGTGGCGCCATATATGGGAATAGTACTTTTCCTGGGACTCCAAGTGACCTTTCCGTGTAACGCTTTGCTCCGTTTGCTTCTCCCACAATGGCCCAAGGCCGCGGAAAATGCCGTCGCTATTGGTTACCTGATCCCCCTTTTAACGGTTATTCGGCAGGTCGAACTATTCCATTTCTTTGTTGTCTACACTGGCGCCATGTTCTTGAGCAACCTGTGCATGCTGAGGCGTCTGCTGACTATGGATCCCGGCAGTATTTTGGTCAAGATGTTCACCGTTGCCTCCGGGACGTACCACACTCTACTTCTGGCCATATTTACTCTCCTCTTTGGTATGTTTGCATTCGGAGCCAAAATCCTCATCACCATTCCAGCAAGGATCCACCTTTACTCGAACCATGCAAGGGAGGCGCTGGTGGTGGTGGCGGGACGATCTGGGGATCGGAGAATTCTGCTGCGAGAAATGAAGTCGCTGCGGCCCATTCAGGTTCAAATTGGGATTGGGATTTTTCTACCACGACGATGGGGACTGTGGTAACCTTTTGGGACATAGTGGTGGATTACGCTATTGTACTAATGCTGTCCGGTGACGATATCATTCAAAAAGTATTTTATGTAGCATTCTAGCATAGTGGCGACTCCTTTGATTGGGACGAAGAAGCTCCTTCATACCGTTGGAGAGTACTCAGATATCGAAATGCCGGACACAAATAATACAACAGGCAATGGTTGTGAGTTTGGAAATAAAATATATGCTTTTATCTGTTGAAATGACTTCAACTTCACGATCCTTTCTGAGACCCCATTGTCGCCATTTTCAATTACGCATATTTCAAAATACACGATCTTTTGCTTTTATTTGCCTGACCACAACAGGATTAATTCCTAACGACGTGTAACTGCGGCAGTTGCTTTTCGGTCGACGAAATTCAAGACTTCAAAGTAGGACCGAGAAAAAAGCTTAGCGTGGCACAAATCTCACATTGCCAATAACGCACACAAAAGAGAAAGTTCGCAGGAGCAACAGCAGTAGATTGGGAGAGAGAAGAGATATTGGTGTTGGATCTTTATACCGTTCTGAATAAAACATCAAAGTTTGTTAATTTCATCAGATCATGTGTATGGACACTCGTATCTTTTGAAGACGTGGAATTTCAATGCATGACGCGTCGCGTATCGTTTGAATTGGAGTTACCCAGAAAAGCAAAGTGGAAAATTGATGTCAGGATTTTAGATTCCACATCAACTCAATTGTTATCACTGCTGCGGCCTTATTCTATATCTTTTCTTCGTTAATCACGGAAACATGACTGACGGGAAACAGGAAACTAATCATGAAAACTTTAATTACTACCTACACTCTGTTCGGCACGCTCGACTGATTAGGTTTTGAATGTATACAATAAATTTTTATGAAATCACACACATTATTGCCAACATAAATTCAACGTTTCTATACGGATATATTAAACACTTTGGAAAACAGCTCATCGCCTTCAAGGACCATTGTTATAGTATACTCCATTATAGTCGTGTAATGTGTCACCACAGTACCTTTGCGGTTGAAGTATAGATGACATATTTGCAGGGACGGCAAATCCAGCAGGTTAGGAATTCCAGCATACATTCGGAGCCTCCATTTCGCTTTCTCCGCCTCCAGAATTTGCTTCCTATTCCGGAGGTTGACAATCCCGCGTCTCCGTTCCACCTCAATTTCCACCGAATCCTCGTATAGACGAGCTACTAGTGGCATTAGCACCCGTATTACGGAGAAAAGGACATACGTGGTAGCAGTGAACAAGGTCAGTATTGCATTTGTAAGTAACGCACGGAGCTTCAAGCAAGTAAATAGAGACAGAACGAGTAGACAAAATCCAACGGTTTGGAGCCCCATAACAGCGATAGAGAAGAGCGTATCAAAAGCGTTCATCCAGATCTGTAGCTGTGAGTACTTTCCTTCCTCGGTTAATGCGTCATTGAGGGAACGACCGTAGTTTCTTGCTGACCGTCTCAGTGAGGCGATGGATTCTAAGACAAGTCCCAAAATCAATACGGAAATACAAATCGTGAGATTGAGGTTCCAGCACACTTGCACCATAGCAACCACAAAGAGCAGTTGGCTGGTTCTAAGCAATATTCCATCCTCCACTCCACAGAAATGATGAAGGATCATTCCACCAGGATCCAGCCGAAGGAAGATGAAACTCACACATAAAAGGAATGGCAGAAATGAGAAAAGGAGCGCAGTGAGACAGAGCAGTGTTCCAAAAATGTCCGATCCTTCTTTCTTGCTTGCGGTAGGTTTTCCCGGATTTCCTAAAGGACATGAGTCACATTTCGTCACCAAAAATAAAGGCATGACGAAGGCGGCCTTACCATCCGCAAAACGCTTATTCATAGTCTTGAGCACCCTCAGTCCCCGGCTCAAATCCATTCCAAAGGAAACAAACACGTTGCCTGCAGCCAGGCTATACCAGCCATCAATGATGTAAAGAACAACCGCACACAGTTCGAGGAGGGACAAACGTATGCTACCATGGGACACAGATACGAGGAGCACAGTGGACGGTATGAGAAATACCAAGGGAATCAAACCCTTGGTCACTAAGGCCCACGGTATCAGCCTCCAGTTGAATTCCATGTAGACAAGGGCTCTTCGACGCGGGTTGTACATGAGGGGCCGAGACCACATCCACCGAAAACCACGTTCCATTAGAGCGAGCGACATCCACGTTTTGGGGGTAACGTGAGACATTTGTAGGATCCGTGTAGAGAAGACCGGTGTTTTAACTTTACAGCTCAAAATGCAAAATGTCCTGCTAAGGGTCTATGGCTCAATGGAAATTCCAAAAGTTTGAATTTTACATTAGACCCGATTAGAGAACAAGGCTTCCAGAGGACTGATTCGTTAAATCCATTATGATTAGCTCATTTCACAATTTCAGATGAATTTGAGAAAAGCTATAACCCAAAACGACCGTTAGGCAATGTTGCAAGTACTTTGACTATGCTCCATTGCGTTCAGAGCCGTCCACGATCAATATGATCAGTTGGACGTTGAACGTTGAGTTCATTACGTAATTTCTTTAGCATTCTCTCAAATTCAAAATAGTACAATTATGTTTTCCTTCTGTCGTCGATCCAATGGAAAATGCTTGAATGGCAACATTTTTGCCTCCAATGACATGTAATTTTGGAATTTTGTTAAAATGTTTTGAGGGTTGAGAATAACTGAGAACCACGGCTTTTTCGAAGACTTCTAATCATCGATTTTTTTAAGTTGTATAATTTTTCTAAAGCCTGAAATTTGGATGAATCCCGCTCGCGGGATGTATCACAATTTCTAGAATAATTGCTTAGAATATCAATGTCAAATAGTTGAAGAAACCAAGTTAGCAATGTAGAATTTGAAGGCGTTTTCTTCACCTTTGAAAATACCGACAACGTTTAGACTAAACGTTGTCGGTAGGTATGCTGCACTAAACGGTTTAGTGCAGCATGCCTTGTGTAGCAATGATGAAATTGGGGCCCGTCATCATCTCATATTTCCATCCATTGCAAGGAACATAAGACTGTCTTGCCTATTATTGTATTTTTCTGTAGAAGGAGGAAGACGATGTCAGGCTAAAATTGCCTTTGGTTATTGCATATAATTGAAATTTACTACGCAGTCAGAACAAATTCTTGTAGAAGTTACATCAACCAAATTATCGCTTTTGGCAATGATATCAAATGTATCCCATTTACAACTTTTATCTGTTCATGAATTTGGAGCTTTCGTCAATGCAATCTACAGTCCATCAGACACCCATGTGTACTACGTAATAATCTCGGAGGTTAACCCACGCACGATTTAAGACAATGGCAAAATCATTGGCAATCAATGGCAATCACGTTTGCAAGGGATTTCTGCCGGAATGGCAATGTTAATTGGGGACTTTGCCGAATGCGTTAATGCAAAGAGCCACAATATTTCAATATAAATTGATGAATCCTTTAGCCTATCAAATAATAAGGTAATAACTTTATATTAAATTTTTCGATAAAGTGGGAATCAGGCGTTTTAAATAGGCTTATGTGGGAAGAAACGCATGATTTCGTTTGATTTGAGACAAATTGCAAACGTTCTTGGAGTTGGAATTCTGGTTTTTTTTTGCAAATAGGTTGTTATATCTGACTGGAAAACGAAGGGCATGAAGGACAAGCAGTATTCGATACCGTTTGACAAATATTGAACTGGGCTTTCCTAGATATATGGTGTGTAGCCGTGGACCCTTCACGGCCAATCCAGAGAACCACCAATATTTGTGTAATGTCTATGTCGGTTTACATAAGAATCTATATCAAACGAACCGGTTGTAAATTAGCATTTAGATGGTGGTGAATTATACCGTGACAATTTTATAGTTTTTTCCCAATAGTAATCTTGATTTTTATCAGCTTGACGGCAGGGGTCAGGAAATTACAAAATTGTTTAGTTGTTGGCCAAACCGTTTGTACATAATGATTTGATTTGCATAAAACCGTTCTTTTATTAACGCACAGTGAAGCGACACAAATAGCAATGTACTTTCCATTCCACCAGGTTTAGCTGCTAATGAAAATGCATGACGGCGTCATATTCCGTATTTCATAGCAAGTTCCTTATACTTCTCACTCCCCTGTTCCATCAAAATCTGATTATACACCTCTAAGACAATTGCTTCGCACGTTTGTCTATCCCGTTCTAGCAGCAAGATTTCATCCAGTTCCTGGCTCAATTCCTTCAGTTTGGCCTCTGTCATCTGGGTCGCATCACGGTTTTGCCAGGACAATGCGAAATGGCCAATACCCAGAATCCCATTGACAATGGCAAGTGGTGGATTAGATGTGTAAAGAAGAGTGGACGTGGCCAACGCCCCCACGCCTGACACCGCTGACGTCACAGAACTCTGCCACGTCCGCCATTTGATAAGCTCCAATCCCCTCATCACACCGCGGATCTTCCATTCGGCCTTTACTGTAGATGGTGAAACAAAACGGTATCAGCATAAAAGTATAGTGCTTAGTAATCAAAGTTGTTACCCAGCTTATCCTTAATAGCACCTAATGCCAGGACAATTTTATCCTTCAATCCAGTTAAAACCTGATACTCCGCCTCATCAATTTTGTCCCCCAGGCTGGCGACAAAGTCATCAAAATGGTTGACCATTCTACCCACCTCTTTGAACTTATCTTCCAGCGTTGTCCTCATCTCCGATGAATCCTTCTTCATATTATCAGCTTCCTTGATAATCTTCCAAACCTCCTGCAATGCGTAGTACTCCAGCAGAAGGCTAAGCCCATTTGAAAGAATTCCAATCACAAGGATATATTTGATATATTGGATATATTGAACATTGCATTCAGCAGCGTGACTGAGTAATGTCGTCCCTAACTGTACTATTGCATTTCCCACGTTGGCGAACAGTTGGTTCCTTACATCTGGTGGTGTCTGTTATACATATTCAACGTTAATATCTATGCACGGTTGTAAATCAATTAGTGCATAGAAAACCTTATTGTACAACTCCAGCGCATCCCTAAGTAGCCTCTCCAACAATTGCCAGACATTTCGACGTTCTTGAGGGGGATTCCCATCCGGTGGTGCAAGCAGAAGTCGTATGTGATCATTGCTAGCAAGACGTTCCAGGAGAGACACAATTCTTCCCTCCATTGTAACTGTAGCAAAATAAATACGGCTGTGATTGTAACAAATTTGATGGAATTTCAAAAATAGATCGCACTGTCCGAGCTAATGTACTGGACGAGTCTGACGGTTATAACTCCACGTTTCTCCTTTTATCACACCCGCATAATCTATCATTTCCTGTCCAAATTTACAATAAAAATAGGATACAGATTTGTGTAACCGACCTCTTATTTGCTAAATGGCTTAACAGTTTCCGTTGACCGATACTGGATGCAGTGAAAATGAATTTTATGCCGGATGCTAGTATTTACATTTGCAAAGGATAAGGCTTCACCGACTCGTCTTGATAAAAATGTACCTCACGCAGTCCGTTATTTGAGTGGAGAGCAGTCCACGTATTCACTGTTGTGTACATTGTTCTGGTGCTTGGAAAATGTCTACCCTTTCTAGTATGAGATGACATACGGACGACAAAGCAACACGGCTTATTGAATGTATTTTTGTAATCCCCTTTTTAACGAAGCGACCAAATGCAACGATAGCATTGCGAAAATGAAATTCATGCACGTGTTACGACTCCAGGACTACATATTGCTTCCATCGTCTTATTTATTACCAATTTGAAACCAAATATATAACTTGTTTAGTCCACTTGTCGCTATGGTCGTGAATGGAAGGAGCCCATGTCATGTCACCAAACAGCAACCCCAAGCGCCATTCCTACCATAGGGAATCACATCCACCTGTTCTTCGGCCCGTCTTCCAATTTATGGTTTGGTCTGTGACACTCGCAG
The DNA here is from genome assembly GCA_034699605.1 of Isotomiella paraminor. Classification (NCBI taxonomy): domain Eukaryota; kingdom Metazoa; phylum Arthropoda; class Collembola; order Entomobryomorpha; family Isotomidae; genus Isotomiella; species Isotomiella paraminor. Next base: position 6,519 of record JAQGCL010000306.1, on the reverse strand, counting down.
GGTTGAAGTACGCTTTTTGTTTGTAAACAATAAATGATTGAAGCCCGAAAATAATTATTCCTAGAGTTTCTCCAATTTCAACCGATAATGTTCTTGCAGTCCAGCAAAAAAGAACGCTTCTCTTCTACGCGTCAACTTTGGGATTACAATTACAACGGCACAAGGAAAGTCATTCACATATGTTAGAATGCTGCGTCCCCCGCCAGTCTTCACTCATGATCAATTGAATTTGGGTTTCTTTAGGGGTCCCCATCATGATATGTGAAGATTAGTGGTGACTTTTCACAGTGGTCAGGGTGGCGTGTGGGTAAGATTAGAAGATACCGTGGAAACGATTTGTATGTTTTCAGCAATTACAAAACTCAAGTGCTGACTATTCAACAGACTGGAGCGGATTAAAAGTGGCTCCATAGAAATCGATAACCTGGTAATATTTTAGAGTGTCTTGTTTTCAAGAAACAAAGGCTTTCAAGTAATGAAAAACTGGTTTTGTGGCAATAGCTCACCACTGCGGCCATCGACTTTCAGTTGATTTCTCTACGTTGTTTTGACAAACCATCAAACATCTAAAAACAATGAATAATAGGAGACCGGATCCCTAATAGCCAAGCTGATTCAGAATATCTTTGGGATGGTCATGTGGCTTCGCATTACTGTCGCAATGGGCTTGCAGGGGCTGCATGGCTCCTTGCGGCAACAGTCTTCAGTGCGGAATGCATTGGCCAGTCATTAACTTTGTTAACTTTAAACCGAAGCCTGTCAAGTACCGGAGTTGGGAAGATGTCGCATGTGACGAAGACTTGGAATACGGCAGCGTATCGGTGGCCCAGGTTGTAAATCGCTGGAATATTTGGTCGTTTGATAAATGGAGTTCTGTAGAAAAGCTTAGGCTTCGACTGGCAAACATTCAGAACCGAAAAGGGGAATGTTTTGGTGTGTTTTCAGAACTTTATGCCGACGAGGGATACTACTGGTCTGACCACGAGTCTGACCCCCAAGTTTCAACCCCGAACTCAGCCAAATCTGGGTTGTGGTTGCCAATGTACTATGAGGCAGATAATGCTAATTATTTTAAAACATTTTCGGCGTCTCAGAAGTTGTTTAGGTTCCGATTCTACCACCCAGACATTCGAACGATACCCATTCGCATAATGGATGGCATGGTGCACGGTGTAGACAGTGTCTACAGGGAAGTTTCCTGGGAACAACATTTGGCCGCCGTTGAAGAGGAGTTGATCAGGTGTGGAAAATCCGCATTCTTCTACGAGGCGCATCCGACCCTGGCAAAGAACCACTACTTTGACCACCTCTCGCGAACCTACCCTTCCAAACATTGGTACACCGGAGACACGAGAGAAGACTCCTTATATAGTCGGCAAACATTCTTATTCTTCTTCACCTTGGGTAGGTCGGCGGTTACCTCAACCTTTTCTTGGATGATGAACGCAGGGATATGGAACAAAGTATCGGCGGACGTGGCCGGTAATGACAGCGTCACAATCGCCAGGTTGAAGAATACGTCATCACTACTTGCTCATACTGATATGGCGGGGGTGGGTGCCACCCCCAATCACGGAGACCGAATGTCCCTTGGTAACTCAGGGGTGGGAACGCTTTTCGTGGCAGCAGGCTGTGCGCTCTGCTCCGCGGCTGCTACACACGGTTTAGAACGTCTCACTCGCAACCCGGTTCATTCAGTGGCATGCTTTTTAAGGCAAGTAGGAAGGGCGACGGTGTCCATAGCGGAGTGGTTGGAGCATCGTAACCAGGATTGGACCAGTCTCCCTCGACGTTCTCATCTGACGGTGAACAGGCAGATCCTCGTCCCCGTACGTACAGTTATTTAAAAGGCAATTTACAGAGTTCCCACTCTAAACAAAGCAGTTTGCCATAACTAAAACTTTCAAAAATGTGTCTGTAAACAATTCCAGAAGTATTGAATAAATTTCAGAATTTGTGTAAAATGTTTTTTCTAAAGGAAAGTTCGTACCTGCGTGTTGGGACAGTTAAGTAATAAGACTTCACCGCTTACTTCACTTTCTTCTGTTCCTTTAATTCCTCGACGGAAAAGGTCATTTCTCAACCATATGCACATGTATCATTTGAGATGCGAATAAAAATATTATGAAAAACTTTCATCTGATAAACTCACGTTCAGGTTGATCTGCTCTCTTCAATCCTGATCAGCTGAGATATATTTAATCCATAAACCCTGCAAACAAAACAAATGCATAGACCCAGAAAGCCACCGCTATTCCGAAACGGCTTTTGAACCCCCCCCCCCCCCCACCATCAAAGAATTAGTTACTTGAGCTACGTTGGAGAACTATGTATGAAAATAGAAAGATAATGTCCTTGTCAAACCTTCTTGTATACCACTTTCACTTTCCATTCGCCGTGGCAAACCTGCAGATATTCGGACGGTTGAATCAAGACCGAACGTACAACGTTTCATATTTGTTACTTAAGAGACCAAATTTACTACTGTGACTAAATTTAACCGACCTATATAACAAAAATTTTGATTTATTTTATTTCGGCTCCAACGTATATCTCTACTCTCCCCCATTCTCCTCATCCCGTTGAAGAGTGGGCTAGGATGCCAAGAGTAGTGTTCCGAGCAAATGGCCAGCCATCCCGTGTAGGACCATGGCGAAAATGGCAAATGCGTACTTCACTGACGCCGCAACTCCTCCTTGGAAGCGGCCAAACCTTCTTTCCTTTGTCTCTTCTTCTGACCACCCCAAACTTGGTTCTCGGTCGGCCTTACCCTTCTGTCTACGTATTCTAGAAGCGACAACACAATTAATGTTTCATTGAACTGACTGGTCTGCACAAGCAAGGCCGTACCGATAAACGATTGCAAACATGACCAAAGCAAGGAAAACTAGGAAACTGTAAAATACCATCCACATGTCAATACTCATTGTGCAGCTCACCATTGAGGAAGTTTCCCTGGAGCACAGTAAACAAATAACGTAGACATAATTCAAAGACCCAACATTGAAGACCCTACCGAATTGAAGAAAACATGGCCGTCAGCGTCATCAGAGTCGTCATGGCAATCCCAATCGATGTCCGGCGGGAGGAGTAAGCAGAGGCAGGTGGTCAGAACCAGAAGCACCGATGACAGATAGGTTTGAACCAGATGGTAGCTCAGATTCCACCGACTCTGGAGTGTGACGGTGAGGAAGGAGTGCTCGGCACCCCAGTTGTACTCCAGCTGATAGCGACGAAAGGCGTTCCCCGGCTCCACGTCGGATATTTGAAAGTCAAAGTTGGGATCAACGTTTTGGAGGAAGACGGGTTGGACCTTCCTCTCTTTCACCTTCCAGATGAGTTTAAGAGCAGGCAGATGGTATTGATCTTGGATAAAGACAAGCGGTAACGTTTTTAGAATAGGTTAAATTTGATGTGGTGTCTCACCGCTGGCCGGATCGAACTTGCACTTTTGTGTGTCAGCTGGATAGTGGGCAAAGTCCATCTCGCATCTCAAGCTCAAAGTTTTTCTAGGACAACCCTTCAAAGTTATGCATCTTTCGGAAATACAAGGTTCACAGTTGTGACTTAGATCACCCGATTAACGGCTGGAAGTGTCCTGGGGTGTAGTTCCCAGCCACGTGTAGCCTTAGAGTCACCTTGTCGCGGAGGAAAACGGATTTTTACTCTTCCGCCAGCTCCTCTGAGTAGATTTAAACAAGTCCATGACAGGGTTTTTTAAGGCACGATACGGTGGTCTATCCAATGTATGTCGAATTTTACGACCAACTTAACAATCTACGTGGAGCACAGTTATTGTCTCAATCGTGCAATTATGCAACCAATAAAACACAGTGACTTTTTGTCATGGATGAATCTATCTACGAGCGTTCAAAAGTAATTATTACTGAACCTCTTTATTGTTTTATTTTCAACGGATAACCTACTTATCATCATTACTGTACAACATAGTGTTAATTGACATTCTGGATATTTAATATTAAATAAATGTGGACATGGTCAAATGTTTGGAAACACAGTTATCATTTGAATAAAGCTTACATACAATCTTTTAGCAATCTGGTTTCTCCTAAAGAATTGGTCGTTTTCTGTTAAACACATGAACACATTTCCCACACATTGTCAACATTTCAAATCGAAACTGCTTCCCACAAGCGCTGTAAATTATCCAGTTTACTGAAGAATTAAGCGTCGCACCGAAATGTAATGTCCGGCTAAGGTACCAGAAAACCTCATCATATGCCAGGTGGTCGGCAAGCTTCCATGCCAACCCTAGTGGAGCAATTAGTAGGGAGAACAAACCTATAAATATCACCATCTTATTCAGTGAGGTTTCCAGTTCAGACGAGGTTAAAACATTTCTTCTCTTGGCAGCCCGATACAAACCCAGAATAATAAACAGGTTGCCCACAAATATGATTACGGAAGGCACGAGAAAGAAAAATGTAAACTCCATCCAGTTTCGATAAATGTCGTCATAGCTTTTGTTTTTCTTTAAGGCACTTCCTGGTCGCCAATACTCTGTTTGGTTACTGGTGAAATTGAATACCGTATTTGGTCGGTCGTATTCAAACCAACGGGGTAAATTGTAAATAATGGACAAAACGGAGATTAATATGATCATTAGTATTGCCCTTCGTCGTGTACATACACGCTTAAACTGCAAAGGATGGCAAACCGCGAACCATCGGTCCATGGTTACAGCGACTGTGGTATAAATAGACCCCATTTGGCAAGTGAAACGAACTGGGTAGACGCACCAGAACCAGAGGGGATCCCATTTCGTAAAGTAAGTTGGAAAGCACTGTAGGTACGTGCACAACGAATCTACTCCATATCCCCAAATAGATGTGATGATGACAAGGCTGTCCCATACAGCTAGAGAGACCAGAAGCAAAGTCACCGGTGCATTCTTTCTCATTTTGTAAAGAACGATGGCACTAATTGTGTTTCCAATAAGTCCAAGGCCCCCAACCGTGATAAGTAGAACACCTTGAACCACAAAGCGATACAATATCGGTTCGGCCGTCATGATTGGTATGGGGCCTTGAAGAAATCAGACTTTAGTTCTTGTACGGTCCACCTCGGTATCTTTCTGTACACAATAAACTAGCTACTAGATTTTCACACACCAATTGTAACGACTTTACCTTCGAGGGAGTTGAGAATGTTCAAGTATTATCCTTAGGGTTGACCAGTCGATGTCCACTGTAGTTTAAAGCTTCTTAAATGTAGTTCTTAGGTTATTCTTAGAAGCATGCCACTGCAATTGTTTTACTAATGGTGCTTGCAATTTTTATACTTGATATATAAAGTAGGCCGGATGCAACCCCGTTGATAGGGCGTTTAACCTAGGTCCGTGCGTCATTCGAATTTATTGTAGACTTAACATAATTGACACTTTAATCATTTTTTAAAGGGGAGTATCCATGCTGTCGGCTCCTTTGTTAGTCAGAAAGTACGCGATTAAGTTTATATAAAACAATAATTGGACATAAATTGTATGTGAACTATTAACGTAAAACTATTAAAGACCCTTCATAGAGATTGAAACTGATCATATTGACATTATTTGTGTTGGCGCCCAAAATGTGCAGCATTTGATCAAGAGAATATTAAGTTGAATATTCCTGAGGGATTTGCAAATGGGATGAGCAGTGATGAGTAATGTTTGATGCAAAAGTGTTAATCGCTGAAGGCCAGGAAGTTTGCAAGTTTTTAATGTTCTAGGTAACATGCTGCTTTCCCTTATTTTGTAACCGGTTCTACATCAATTAACTGCAATACAGGCAAACGTAGAAATAGTAAAAAAAGTTGAACAAAAGGAAAAGAAGTTGTTGAAAATTGAAAACGATGTGTCGCGAAAGCCGTTTGGCGGTGTTCTCCGTGTGCCTCAAGTGATCAAAGGTATCTCCTCGTTCTACAACATTATCGAGTTGGAGCACTGCATGCGGTTAGAGATTTAGAAGTATAATGGAAGATATTCTAATAGCTACTGATAGATGTATGCCACCCGATTACTGAGAAAGGTCACGCCACTGTGCAGTAGGCTGTCCCGCTGTATGACCGAAGAAGAAGTGTTCCATAGCTCATGGTCTAACAAGGGAACATGGCCGAGAGTGATACCCATCAATTTAATATATCATTTCGGTTGACACCGAGGTAAACATTGCGCCTATCTAGTTTTATGACAAGTAGGAGAGTAGTCAAATAGTGGCCATGATAACAATGCAAGGTCGCAGGTTTATAACAATGCAAAGTTTTCATAACCACTCCATGGTTCTCGATATACTTTGGGTTATTAGGTATATCTATGCCTTATAAATTCATTCATCGTTCACTTCACCCCATTTCTGTCCTCCTCAAGAGATAAAGTCAACGCCTATGCCAACGTCCATTTTCTTCAATTCGTAATGCTGGGGGCACTTGTGGGACGAACCTGTGCCTATAAATGAAACGAATGGTTCGTTCATGCGAATTGTAGGGTCACAAATTCCTTCCCTGCTTTGCATAAGAATG
>JAQGCL010000305.1:0-16430 GCA_034699605.1 Isotomiella paraminor | reverse complement strand
AATTCCTGTAAGAGTAAAGACCGAAAACAAAATTGCTTTGGGGAGAAAGCGTTGCATATAATTATCCACCGTTTGATCAGCTCCAAAGCCTCCTTGTTGACCTCACTGCTTCTAGGCCAATTGTCAAAGATGCTATGGGCATTCTCTAAAGTGACCATGACTTGATCACATTTATCCAAGACTAAGGCGCATCCCAAATATTCCGCGAGTCTTCGTACCTGGATCAAAATTTTGATGGTCCTTGGATTAAACTCCTTCATGTAAACAGCCTATAAATAATTTTTACAGGTTATTTATGGAAAACAGGCATCGCATTATTAGCATTTAACTGCCATATAGCAAATACCTTTCTGAATATTCTGAAAGCTTCTGGCGAGACTCCAAGTTTAGGAGGTATACATACAAGGAAGGTATACCCTCCTTCCTTCTCCTTTACGACAACGTTTTGTAACTGTCCGCCAAAGTGCTTGATGATGAGGAAATGAGCTATGAATGTTTCATTCCCAACGGCAAAACGAAGATCAGGGACAGTGCAGTCGACGCGAGTGTGCAGGATCGGAATAACTTTGTCCTCATCATTAAGTCGGTCGTAGCAAAACAAAGTATTCTCCTCGTCGCTAAGTTTCGTCGAGAGGTCCGGGCGCAGAAGCACGTAGTCTACTTCAGGGGACGAGGCCCGGGGCCTCACGCCCATGTCCATTTTTACGCCCATGTCTTCCATCATCTATGATATGGGTATTGAATAATCAAAGGCTGCGGAAGAACTAAAAACTTTATTTTGGATTAATCCATGCATACTTGTAAGATTAGGAGGATTAAGTGTAGATTTTGTCAAATATGAAAATCACTTATTTATTATTGTGGTCCAATTATTATACAGGATGTCAGTGGTTCACATCCTGCATAAAAGGACAAGCAAGCGACGAAGCGAAAAAATTGTAAGGCTGGATGTAATTACACTACCGCTGTAATGACTCTCATATATTCTGCTTACATAAGTTTTGTTGTGCAAACTTCATACACGCAACTCTTCCTTTATACTTTTGCTTGTTGTATAAAAAACTTTACATCGCGTGATTCATGAGTGCTTTTCATGAAACGTTAGCATTTGAATTCCTTTAGCATTTCATCGATCAAGTTATGTAGCTGAAAAGTTTGGTATTCTGTATAAACTACTTTTCTTTTTGGGCACAAATAAAATCAATTCCATTTGAAGTTATTGCTCTCATTCATTCATTAATCATGTAGCTTACTTTTTTGTGGGATCCATGCTGGCTTTGTTTTATCTCGATTTGTTTTGCTTTTCATGATTTTATGTGATTTCTAGCTTGGATGATTTAATTGCAAGAGCTAGGGCACAACTGAATCGGTCGTTTGTTTCATTTCGTGATGACTTGACATTCTCTTCGGTTGGGTTTTTTTCAAATTCTTTCGGTGAAAAACTGGTTTGTGTTTCGTTTTTCACAAGACAAACTAAAGCTCAACAGACGTTCTGACAGCAAGCATTGCAGGGACAGTCAAATAGCATAAACCAATACCGAAGGAACCAGCGAGTATGGATGCGATCAATATCCATTATATATGTCGAATTAACCCTTGTTCCAATATGCGAACATTTTTGATAAAAGCATTCCTTAATTACTCAATGCTCGAGAAAACCGCAATTTTCGATTGAGAGGTTACTTTGTTTGTGACGCAGTGTCCATGTATTATCTGAATATTGATGTGGTGGTCAGAAATTTATTCACCGACTCACATTCACATACAGCCCATTGCAGGTTTGAACCTTTACAATATTAGCCCCACCAGTTAAATTAGAAGCCATTGGCAAAAAGCTCTAATATTCAGCTCACTCTAATTTTACTCAAGTGGAATCCAAATGTTTTCAACCTCAAATTGAAAATACATAACAAAAATTTGGGTTTTTTGGTAACTTCACTTTGCCATATATAACTTTAATGATACATTCACTTTAATTTGCTGCAATACAGGGATCCTTAACGTCTTGCAGAATAAATACGCAAAATCTGGTGAGACGGGTCATTGGTACATAACATTATACCACACTTGCAATGAGTAAATCTTAACCATTCAGTCAGTAAATGTAAATTGGCATCAAAATTTACTTCGTATAAGCTACCCCAAATTTCACAAAAATTCAATTGTATTCAATTGTAAACTAAAGTTAAGTCAAAGCCGTACATCGACAGTTGTCCGACCTTATCTCAAATGTCCCAATTTAAATTACAGGACTGCGGATTCTAGAGCTGGGCGATACTGAGCATCGTTTTGAGTACATATGAACCGGACTCATGGTTCATAAGGTCTTTGAAAGGATGGATGCTTTGACAGAATTTTGTTTCGTTCAGGAGGATAGGATGGTGTTATGTTTCTTTGTTTCAATAAATTATCGGAATATGAGAATAACAAAGTGTCTTTGTTTTTTACTAGGTTTGTCTTCCCCACAAAGAACCGTTGAGAGTCAGTGGAATCGACTTGTACCGAATGAAAATGAAAGTTGACGCATTGGTGTAGCCTTGGGTTCCTCTACGTTGACGACATCTTCTTACACGACACCTTAAATTGTGGTCTGAACTATTGATAAAATAATGGCCCAAATACGAAAAAAATTGAATTAGTTCTTTGTTGTTATTTGTAACGTCTGTTTTCCATGATTCTTTGCAGTAGATTTAATTTGATAAGAATTTAAGTCAGTTGTTAAATAGACCGAAAATACAACGTGTCAATTAAAAACGTTTGACCTACACACGTTTGGTAGCGTTCACAGTGCTCAAGGACACAATGTTTGTGAAGCACCATGACATACGCAATTAAAAGTGAAGTGTCATGAATAAGACATTTGTTCCACGAAAGGATGGATAGACATGAGAAATGGATCGTTCGGTAATTGGAACTCTGAGTGGGAATGAGTAAAGCCAATTTTGTAGCACAGATCTCACTGAGCTGCTGCTGATGTCGCAATATCACTCCTCACAAGATTATATTTCCACATACACACACAGAGAGAAATTCGTGAATCTGTATTAGAATTGCAGTGCAAGGTTTATTAATGTCAGCGAAGCGTTCCATGTGATGGTAAGGCAAGCTGTATTACGTGTTGTCATTTCTATAGCCTGTATCTTCTCAGTCTATATCCTGGAAGCTTCATGACGAAGTAAACCAAGCTGGAAATGAATTCAGTATTAACTGGTACTTATAACCACACACTCCTTGTCTCTATGGTCGTGGGTTAATTCAAAGCCCAAAACACGCAGAGTGTGAATCTGTTATGCTTGTGCGCTTTTGTACGTAGTACAAAAATCCAGTGTGGATCGCAAATGTCATACATACATGTTTACCAACGACGATGTGTACCATTAATTCTGAATCCTCTCCTACGTATCACACATTCGCTTTTTGGCTGAGGCATAATTTCATCGCTTGGACGGATATGGTGTTGCTTACCATTTACGTATTGGAGGCTTATAATGTATACCAGACATAAAAGTTGAAAAACATGTTGTGCAACGCTCAGTTTGACTTGGTAATTGCCACTTATACGACACTTCTGAATCAAATACTGCTACCATTTTCTACGCAGCGATTTCCAAAAAGAGTCATCCAGAAAAACCTTTGAGGAATTTTAAAGAACTTGAATTTTTGACAAACCTGCCAAGGACAATTTCATATTGAATGGTAACCATTGTTTAACATCACTTTATGATTACTTTTCCTTGAAAGCTTTAACTCTTAATTGTATTATGTGTTAATCTTTGACAGCCCCCAATGCCTGTTTTTGTGGAAAGCGACATGACGCAGTAATCTACAAAGGGACGAGTTCATATTGCCCATGAATCCAGGTCAATTAGCTACTTAAGCATCGTATTTTTATTTCCATCACATACTATATCCAATTACAATTTTACTTTATAACACAGGCCACGGAATGAACTGCATAGATATACCCACGTTGAAGTATACATGGGTTCGAGTCAACCAAAAACAAGACCGCAAAGGGAAAGGACCTCCTTCTGAAATTGTTAGAACAAGAAGAAAATCGATAAAGTTTGATGGATAGCAGGTCAGCGATGAATTTCTTATGTCCGTAGATTTAACGATTGAATAGCAATAGTAAGATCTTTCTAAATCTGCTATGGTTGTTAAGATTACAATGACGACAAAGCAATACTCACGTGGTTCTGCCATTCACCAATACATAAGGCAGACCGGGAGTTAGTTTTGGGTCGAAATTGAAAATATAATACTGCAGAATTATCGCGACAGCAATTTCGATTCGCATTAAAGCCACACCCCTAAACTGAGGGGTCCCGCGACTCCACTGTCCTTCCCTTTTCCATCCACACCCGCGCCCACCCCCACGGTGGGTGTGACCAGAGTTATGTTTGGTCAAAATTCCCAAACTGCTTTTGCAAAAAAAATGCGCCAAGAACTAAAAAGAAATGGTTCCTTTGTTAAATTACGTGTGGTGAACCACAAACGTAGAATATATGAAGGTGACGTAAACACAAAAAATTATTTCATTTCTCGTTTCCACATACTGCTTTTTCGACTTCATCATACATTATTATTTGTGGGACATATGTCTATCCTAGGAGTCCCCCAAATGTCAACGCATGATTTGGCGCGAACATAAGATGCAGAAAGTCAAGGTATAACGTTGCTTCAAAATCTTTAGGTTGTCACATCTCAGGGTTGCGTGCCACGGTTGTGAAATTGCATGTAAGCTGCCTGTAAATTGTAAGGGTGACTTGCGATGTCGTCGGCTTTCAGGTAATAGTGGCTGGCAGCTTTAAAGATTCATAGATGGTCGTTATCGTCGTACGTTAGGCTCAAAGCGTTCTGCCTGCTCCATTAAAAGATGATGTGGTATCTCTTGGGTGAGCGAATATCGAACTAATATTGGGTCCTTCTTGTGCCTCAACCAGGCCGTTAATCCTTAAATCCCGGTTACGTCTGGTAATTGTGGCTAAAACCTGTTGTCTCTGTTGGTTTTGGACACCTGTTGCTAAATTCTCCACTTCGTTGAAACTCCTGGATGTGGTCTTATTGCAGTTACCTCGGACGGTAGAGTGAATTCAAAAATTGGCATTTACGTCATGAGACATGAAAATATAAATGGATAGATTATGTGACAACCACAACTATCGTGAACACGCCTTTGTTCAAAGGCCGTTCTGGCCTTTTATAACAGAACAGTGTATTGTGGAAACCTTAAGTGCACATGGAAATTAAGTACCGTGAACTAAAAGTTCTACATCAGTGGTGACTTGGCAAAGAAGAGTTTAGGTTCCATCACTTGGTGGTGGTACGTTAACCAGGTGGTGCGCATAGTAAGTTACAAGAATATATGGACCAATAATGAATATTGTCAAACGACTCCTGTCTGATCTTTTTGTACTGTTTAAAACGATTCAGTACAACCCCTCACCCTCAATGGTGTTCTGGCTGGTGGCTTGGACTGAAGGTTCGCTTAAGCCAGCAAAACAGTGTAAGCGCGCTGCATTCAAGGCATTGTTATCCCCGGGTCCCTGACAACTGTCGCGTGACCTCCATGTTACATGGGTCATGCCACTCCGTACCCCTGTTGGATCCCTTTTCCGTCACGGTCGGTTAGGCTATCGATCCCTTCTTTTAAAATTGCATATTACGTTGATATAATTTACAAACCTGTTAACGTAAACGTAGTTGCACGAAATCCAAAGGGAAAGGTGATAGAAGCAGAAGATCCGCAAGTAAAGGAAGCGGAGTGGTCTAAATCTAAAACACTGATCCAACATATACTCCCCTGCTCCTCCGCTTTCCACCACTGCATTCCTTTACCCCGCAGTGGAGGTGCGCCCCCAGTTGCAGCCGCTTAACATTTCCCGATCAGCTGGTAATTGAAGGGGAGTGGTGTACACCTGAAATACTTAAAATCATAGTTTTCCGCGTCATTTCTTGCCTTACATTGTATTTTTCAATAGTCGATTTTCACCCCTTATATTACTACAACCGTTGCAAGTTCCTTAGGAGTGGGTGTAATTGTTGGGTGTGACTTTTCTAAGTGCCGAGGAATTGTGGGTTCAAGGGCTATTTGAGTGACATATATTCTTTTATTTCTGTTTCTTCAATTAAGCTTTATACAGAGCTTCTCTTATTTTTACGACCTCTCTTCTCAAAATCTACAGACCAACTTAACCTCCTCCTCTCTTTCCATGCCAGACTTCTATATTCATTTTATATAATTATAATCCTTAATTTTATCCATGATCCATGATGATGATGAAGGGAATTGAATACCATGCAGGCAATGGGTTGCCCCATGCCATGCAATGGACTCATGATGGTGTGCCGTCCTTCCCCCTTTGTTTTCCAGGTGAAGAAGCAGACATCGAGATAATTTACTCCTGCCTTCTGTTTTTCTCCTCACACTTATCCCCTTTTTTCAATCTTTCTAATTTCCAAACTTTTGTCCTTTCTTTCAATGCCAATTTTTATGCCAAAATATTATGTATGCTTTCAATATAGTTATAGTCACCCCTATTCACGGGAAGAGAATATCACGCTGCTCTTTCGGTAACTTATTCATAACTCGATGAAGTTGTGTATTTGCCCCACATGGTAACATCCGTTGTCCAGGAAGAAGCGGTTGGGGAGACACCTCCCTGCACTTCCGGTACTACCCGCTTGATTCACTTCCGTGAGCAAGAAGAACTGACCTGGAATGGGCGTAAAATTGAAAGGTCTGAAAGATTTGCCACCACTGGATATCCACCCAAGTGCTTAGCTTGCTGTTTATCTGGTTCGCCAGGATTTGTGGCTTTTCATATATCCAATGTTTCAGTGGTGCACCAGCCGGGAACAATAATGGTAGTTGTATCTTTTTACGGTGTTGGTGCTGGCTAATCACAGCCTGTAGGGATCACGTAGTGATAAATGAGAGTGGACGCCATGATGGATATTCGTGTGCAAGAACTATTCACAGTTTCATGTTCCCCAAATAAAACCAATTTATTCTGTTTACACAAGAGCATGAAAAAGCTATCTCTAAGAACAATTAGCGGCTTATCACCACAAAACGTTGGCTCTTCTCCTAGGTCGCTGGTTCTCCAATGGACCCCGTCTGCGTCCTCTCCTTTCCCTTTGATACCACTGGAAATGCTTCCAGTTTGAGGCACTACAGCTCGGCTGTGGTGGTCATTGTTAGTTGATTGTTGTGTCGGAGATTTCTATCTCCGTAAGCTAAAGAGCTACGAAGAACGTTGCTCTTTCTGTCCAGTACAGCTCGAGCGGGGTCAGCCAGTTTCTGATGAAGGACATTGGATTCATCCAGAATAAGATGATGAAATCACTTATTCTGGGTAAATCCAATCAATTTCCATCAACCATGTAGACAATAAATGTCGCCCACGGTTACACATGACCACGTCTCCCAGCTTAATCGTTGTTTCGGTCACGTTCTCATCAAACCGTTGTTTTAATTTTAGCTGACTGTCCATTGAAATGCTGTTCCACAATTACGTATGCTCTGTTAAAATTATGCATCCGCTCTGAGCGGATGAGTCAACACATGAAAGTTCTGACCCCAATCCGTTATCAGATTGTAATACTCGTCATCCCGCAGATCGTACAACTCCACCTTTTGGTGAGACCGTTCGTTTCTGGAGTTTATGGATTAGTGTAACACTGGTCAAACCCAAGACACGCTCTCATTTCCTTTATCGATTTTGCAATGAAACACCATTTGTCAACAGAAGGTAACAAACTAAATTGAACCTGTGGATGAACCATATCTACTAAGCATTCAGCTATCGTAGAATTACATAACGACCACTCGGCTACTCTCCGGAAAAGAACCAAGAATGGTTTGTCGATTGACTCGATGCAACTTTCCTTCTAGTTCTGGTCTTATGCTGCCTTCAAACACTTATTTGTGTACGTCTTGACGTCTTCTGCCACTCGTGGAAAATAATAATAAATTTGCATCTTTACAATTGTTCTGTCGTACCCTAAATGAGCCGAATCTAAAGGATCATGAAACAACTACAAAAATGCCCTCAAAGCTACAAAAAAACGGCCATTTGTGACCTGTTTATTTTCGAGTTTTCGGCACAAGATGCACTCCATAATTTCATATTTGGGATTGCCTTATTTCCAAATGCGATGTGATGTACTGCTCATTTGCAAGAACGATTCTATGTTTATGGTTCCTGAAAAACCCGAAAGGAATGGATTCGTCTGCGTCACATGGTTTTTCAGTATTATTGGACCTCCCAAAAGATGCTCTCACTTTTGTTTGTGTAATAGTAGTGGATTTGCAGGCCTTGCTTGCGATATCCATCTTGTCGCCCTGCAATCCGTATACGTTGGTGGCTTCTGTGCCTCCTTGGCGCACTTTGCTACATTAAAGATATTTTCTTTATTGTCCTCCAAGAAGTTGGGCAGGTTCTCCAATATGGTATTGTCTCGAGTATGTTGCGCTTTTATATCTTTAACCTTCTGGGTCCATGCCAATTGCTTTGGGTCTTCTGTCGTTGCAGCACTTGCACTTGGTGTCCTTCTGGCGGTGCCTGCTCCCGTAGGGGCTATTGGCGCAGGGCACTGGCAACTGGTGGGAAGAAGGAGGAGTGGACCGTACGCCCCTAGCACTTAGAGACGTACCTTGTGGCTTTGGCTCCGACTTTGAGCCGGAATCTGTTGTATTTGTGGTGTTCATTAGCGCTTCCAGACCTGCAGAACCACCAACTTTCAGTCCAACAACTGCGTCTACTTCACTTTCTTCTTCCACAGTTTTGTTCAACGACTACCAATTGATAAGCAGGCGGAGGCACTGACGTGGTCACCTTTTAGGGAAGGGAATAAAAAATGTTAAAAAGGAATTGTAGTTGTGGCATGTAAATTAGTGATGCTTTGTGTACGACAATTGAGATGAGTACCATTAAGGGAGAGTCATTTTGTGATACAATCTCAGATTGCTTAAGGCAGGAAGTGATTTCCGTCGTCAATGTCTTGCAGACGCTAGGCAAACCACTTTACTGAATACAAATTTTACCCGCTCTTTCGCAAACGTGATTAAATAGGTAGATGACGTCCTCCTTTTGCCTGATGCCAAAAAAATTAAAAACCAAGCAATTAGAGTGTGGGAAGGAACGGGGCACCGCGAGAAAACCTTTAAATTTTGGGATGTCCAAAAAATACCAATGTAGGATTTAAAGGAAACCACGGTCGTGGCGGAGTCTCAAATGGAAAGAAGGGACAGGGAAAGTGCGCACTTTCCCCACCCTTGGCGGAACACAACACGGCGGGTAGGTCTTGAACACCGAACTGCCACCAGTTTTTGTTATGTTTTGTTATGTTATGTCGTAGTCAAATTAACAATGTGTCTGCAGACGTCAGTTATTGTTGAGGAGTTGATTGTGACCAGAGCCTCTGGAATGCTTCTGTCACCTGCCAAATCGCACGTGTTTTGTGTTCAACACAACGGTTTAGCATTGTGCAGTGCACAAATTTTTAGTACCTTCGGTATGTTTATAATAAGTCGAACACCGCAGTCCTGAAAAGTGACAGTCCATTGGCTTCTCTAAACTTCAGAAATGGACGAGGATCCATTTCAAACTCACTGGGGAGTTGCGAATATTGATCATACACTGCCTCCAACGCCTTCGCATTTCCAGTTCTTACTACTGTCCTTGTTTTGTATGATATCATTACAACCTTAAAGGGTCCAACAATTACTTCATTGAAAATCTAAACATTGAAAATCTAAACATTGCTCTTTCTTATACCCCTAAAGAAATAGCTTTACAGACACATGAAGACTTATTCCGCTTCACATTCTGGTTATGGAAAAATGACACGGCTTGCGCCCATTGATCTGGTAGATTTGACGTTTATTACTAATTACTCTTTACTATACGAGAATTTCTTACGAGTTGTTGTCTGAGTGCTGTCGTCGAATACAAGATCCACGATGTCATCATACCATTTAGCCCACTAAGCCGACTAAGCCAACTAAAAACTAAGCAGTTAGAGTGTGGGAAGGAACGGGGCACCGCGAGAAAACCTTTAAATTTTGGGATGTCCAAAAAATGCCAATGTAGGATTTAAAGGAAACCACGGTCGTGGCGGAGTCTCAAATGGAAAGAAGGGACAGGGAAAGTGCGCACTTTCCCCACCCTTGGCGGAACACAACACGGCGGGTAGGTCTTGAACACCGAACTGCCACCAGTTTTTGTTATGAAACTTAGATGGTCATAAATTTCCGAAAGAACACGTGTCCAGAGGGACCAGTCTGACTATTTTAGTCGCTACAAAGTATTTACATTCATTCAAACCACATTCATTCTATTCTAGCTTTAGCTATTTTGCACTTAAGCATATTCGCAACTATGAGATTGGAAGTATTCACTTTTCACAACAAACGACTGTGTTAAATATTTTAAATGTCGGCCGGTGCTGCGATCCTGCTTAAACGATCGATTTTGATTGCCGCCGTTGTAGAGTGACACTCAATATAGTACTCGACCTTCTGTATGTGACTTATTTAACTCTTCAAAGTAAGCTTCAACAGTTGCGTTGGAACCAAATAGTACCGATGAGTTGCATGCCGCTCCTAACAGTGTATAGTTAGGGAATATGTGGTTCTCAATGTAATCTTAAAAATTTAGAATGGCAAAATGTATTGCGTTACAACATATCCATTTCTGTCAAGCGTGGGGTGTAGTTTTTTAAAACAACGACATCAATTGTAAGGATTTTATGTAATGCATTCGCGAGCAGCTTTCCCTCGGATACATCTGAAAGTCGTGGTACTAAAATACTACAACAAATGGATGTGAAAAGTTCGGTAGACACCAGTTCTACTACGGAATTATAAAACGCTTTCGTATTCACTCACGAATCTTTTGAGTGATGGAAGTGTAAGCTTATCAATCACGTTCCTGTTCACTAAATGCATGCGATGAGAGGTGCAACGAACATGATTTAATTTTCCCGGACTTCTAAGGAGTTCTTGTGATAGAAGGACACCAGAAGCTTTTGTAAATGAATATTCCTTGATTCGTGCAGGATGGTACCTCCGGGAAAACCTAAGGACAGTTGGTCGCCATGTTTGACCACTCGATATCTTCACGTCTATAGGCAGATAACGATTGGACGTTTCTTCAAAAAAATCGTTCTGGACTACTGGGGACATCATCGCTCTGAAAGTCGTTGTACTAAAATACTACGACAACGATCAACTTGAATTATTTCCCGGGTTGAGAAAGACCAACAAGTTACATGCCCAGCACTTCCTGGTCAATATTTACCTGTTCAGGTGACATTGAATGCACCGGCTATAACGCTCCATCTTGCTTGAAACAATCAGGGGGAATATGACTGATTGGAGGAAGGTCAAGTACTCGAAGTGCGCGATGTTTTTGGTGGGTTGTCATGCGACCGGTTTTTCCATTAGAATGCTTTGGAAAAGAAAGAATCGGTTAGTAGTGAATGAGACTAAATAGATCAGAAGCTAGAATAAAGCCTCATTGATGTGGTTTGTAAGAGGAAATCAACACACGTATTATCGGGGACCACATTGTTTACCCTCAATTTTTAATGTAACCTTCTGTTGAGAACCTTCGTGACGCTGCAAATGACTAGACAGGGATGCACAATTTCAGTCCTACGGAATGTACAGCACCCATATTCATGTAAGAAAATGAGAACAATATCAAATCTAGTCCAACCGTTTTCAGAAACGAGTGATACATGGTTATGGGTAATTTTCATTCAATATTAAATTAATCTAATTAACCTTTGAAAGTCCCGTATGGCTACTCGAAACGTTTTATTTGCTGAAATTGTACGACAACGGCATAATTCCCTGTAGAACGCGACTATAATATAATGCAAAGGTAGGTTAAAGGTTTGGGCTTTGTATACCCACGTATGTTTACATACATAAAGATACGTATATTCATGGAATAAAAGTGGAGCACAATTCTCAAGTTCACCCGGTTTATGGCGCTGGTTCCTGTTATTTGGCGAATGCCCAGTTGTGAGTATTGCTTTATCGGCCGACCTGTATGTTAGTTCGTAAAGCAATAATTAATAAATCTTTGCTGACTGAAATCGATGCTTCCGTCCTCCCACAATATGTAATTTTCCAAAGTTCTCATTTTATCTAGTCAGCCTATTCTGGTCACATCGAATTAACTTTCACACAAATCCATTGTATGCCAAGGTTACATGATTCAATATCATGGTTTATCGACTTCCCAACGATCCCCCATAGCCCCGAAGGGAACAATGGCGGAAACCCATAGTTTATTTCATCATAATTCATTGGTAATTCACTGAGCAATATTTCATTGAATAACCCAAGACATCTTTAATTTTTTGCCCAATAATGAAGGTGTAACAGACTTCTACTTTCTCAGCTCGGTCAAGGTATTGCATAACCTTGGACCATATTGCATCCTTGATTCTGTCAATTTGGGATTCAACTAATTAGAAGTTTGTATCAGACTTGCATTGTAGGAGACGCAACAATTTTTCTATTCTCTGTTCGTAAAGTGCTAATGCCTGAGTGTAATTCTTTCCATTCTCCTCCTGTGCGGCGCTTGTCAAAAGTTGAATTGCATCCTTAAATGAAGGGGAAATTACTAAGTTATAGCAAAAGTGAATGGTACACTGGTACCTCTTGAAGACTTGAGGACAAACCCTCGGACCCTGTCAATGGATGAGGAAGGGAATCTGGGGCAGTATCTACGGTAACGATGGGACCGAAGGTGACTAGAATGAATCGAATCCATGTTAATTCTTAACAGCGCAGTTGATTTATTTCGTGAATTGTCATCCTACAGCTTAAACATTGCTATGAGTGATGATAACCAGTTGATCCACACTCTGACAATTCCGTAAACATGAAACGGACTACGCAGTCCATTTTTATGGGTGATCATCATTTTTAAGCTGTTGTATGAATGACTATTGTCAATGTTTAACTTAAATTAGTTTACAATTGAACAGTTATCGTACGATGACTTCCGGCTTTGATCTATGATTAATGAAACAAAAGTGCCATTGCTACCGTTTAGTCGAAGACCACAACTGAAATAATGCTACGAAGCAGTAAAGGAGAAAAACAAATTGAAATTGAATATTGAAAGGTTGGTGACAAGAAGTAGAAACCCCACATTTCTATTAACCTTGTGGCAATGAAGACTATACAATTGCTGAATCAATGAATCTCCTACTTATGGCTCAAAGTCCGGGAGAAGTTGCTCGGGAGAAAAGACAATTGGAAGCCCGTTGGCCGTAATGAAATCCAAGAGTTCTGATGGTGGAGTCTAAAACAAAAAACAGAGTTGATAGATTACAAAATATAGCCATGGTTCCAAGTACGAGAATAACCTTGAATGCGTAGAAAACCACCCTTTTCATATTCCTGGTCCACAGAAATGTCCGTTTGAAAAGCTCAAATTGTTCCTCACTCATGGCAGGTCTGTCCATGCTGAAGTCCCCGCCCATAACACTTAAGGATTCAAGACCTGCAAATAGAAACAATATTGAGACCTTTAACACCTTAAAAAGAAACAAAAGTACCGCTGTTGAAGAACTCTTCTCCCACGGCGTCAAATGCTTCTGCCGCGTCGAATAGGATCACTTGTCCCCAAACAGTAAGTTGTATTTGAACGGTTGCCCCCATCGACTCAAAGACTCCAGTACTTGAGCAATTTGCTGCGTAGAAGAATCGTCATCCTCTCTCCGGTTATATGGGATGCAAACTGGATACCCAATGCGGATTACGTTTGGAAAGGCATGATGGAGTTTCTCTAGTCTCTCAGCCTGTGTGGCTCTAGGGTGGTACAGGTCCCCCTGGATGGTTAAAGTCTTGAGCGTGAGGAGTGGCTTGGCCCAACCGTTGAAGAGCTTGGTCCAAAAGAGCCGAGATTGTTCGTAGCAACTGATGTGCAGGGATTCCAGTGCCATTGCTCCTCCCCCTAGGATCAGATACCAAAGAGTCCTGGACACTCCAACGTCTCGACGAAGTTCAAACGTGGCATTCTTCAAGGATTTCAGGGATTTTAGGGCAGGTTTCTCAGCTGGAGGGACTGCATTCTCCCAGTAAAATCGAGGTTGATAAAGCTCCAGTATCTCCAGGGTTCCATGCACCGCATTTATCATTGCCCCGAGGTTCTTGAAATTTAGTGACAAACAGCAGCTTTGATAGCAGACGACGAGAATTGAATTAAGTTACCTTCGTAGAATCCAAAGGATCCATAGAAATCGTGTGCTTCAAGTGCTTGAGTCCCCTTTGATTTGTATTGTCCAGGTCAACGCTCATGTCTCCGTGGATGTTCAGGACCTCCAAGTTCGGGGTCACTCGTAGGAAGCTGCTCATGATCTTATTCACATGGCTTGTAAACTGCTTTTCTTCGTCTAGAAAGGAAAAGGATAGTTCCATGACCTCCAGGTTGGTCATTTTCTTGTCAAAGCTTCCTTCCCAGTCAGTCACGGTTTCATCACATCCTCCCTTCCAACAGGAGACCAAAAGTTGTTTCAAGTTTGAGCACCTTTCGTTGATGAGGGTCATGGATGTCCCCAAATCCTTCGCAAATAGATTTTCCACTTGGAGAGTCTGAATGTTTGAACCATGCCCTTGCACCAAGGTGGAGAAAAGAGGAGGGAGATTAGAAGGACGGACACAATGTCCCTCCCAGCAGTAGCCCGTGCAGTTGCAAAATTTCACCACAACGTCCTCGCATAAACGGCAATCCAGGCAACACACATCTTCCTTGTCCATGTCTTTAGAGAGGGAAATCCGGATGGGACAAAACTCCTTCATCTGGGCATTGTAGCTAAGGACCGTCTCGTTGAATACAGAGGAAACCAGCCGGAGGGGGAGAAGCTTGTTCCGCCCTCCATGAGAATAGTCGTCGTCGTCCACGAATGACACAATCTTGTCCAATAACTACAAGAAACAACATCAGACATTGACATAATTTAAAACCAGAAAGAGAGAGAAGGAAACTAGGAAGAAACCTACCGGTTGGTATTTAAAAACTTTGTCGTAAAGACAATCATTCGTGTCACCATCCACAGAAGTCCCCCCTTTTACCTCATCATCAGCATCACCAAGGGGAAATATGTGCAAGGTAGAAGCATCCATAATACCTACTTCCCAGTACCTAAACTTAATCAAAATTAATTAAAATTCTCCTTTTGTTTTAAATAAATGACACACTTACAAATGTTGACAAAATCAAATGGATGGCATAGCTCGTCAGAATCAATCGATGCAGAATTTGTCTTCTTTTCGACAGAGTATTTTTGCACTATTTATTTTTTGAGTGAAAAAATTGAACGGACACAAATTGAGAAACAGCTGCTGTTGATTGATGTTTTTTTGATCAAAACCGTATGGCAAGCAAGGATCAAGCAACATCATGATGATGATGTTTGTATTCCTTGTATGTGCTTTAGGTAGGTTCTTTTCTTTCCTTTTGACGTCAAGTAAAAATGCATAAACTAAGCAGTCCTTTTCATTTGCAAAATCCACGTCTTTATTATTACTCTCAAGATTTCCATGACAACTTGGAATATTTTTAATACACAAATATTAAGGAATTAAGGACTGCACATGACTCAAAGTCAAAGGTCAGGATGGACACGGAAAATAACAGGAAGTTCATTGCTGGAAAGAAACTCAGTCAGCCGTTCGGATGGAATCTTAAAAAAAAAGATATACAACACAATCAATGACAAACTTAGCTTCATTTTAATTATGCTTTAAAAAGTCACCCCGACTCCGAGAAACGTCACCCTTTTCATGTTTCTAGTCCAAAGAAGTGTCCGAGTCAGTTGCTCATACTCCTCCTCTGTCTGGACCATCTCTACGGCTCCATTATTTACCCTTCCCCTTGACCATTCCAATGACAAACACAAGGATTCCAAACCTGTACAAAAACAACAGAGATGCTTTTTTTTATTTTTAGTTTTTGATGTACATACAAACGACTTTTGACTTTTCAGTAAAGGCAACCCACCATTGGTGAAGAAGCCTTCTCCAACAGCTTCAAAACTTCTAGCCACGTGTTCCATTGAGCAGAAAAAATAAAGACCGAGTTGAATCTCTTTAATTGGCTTGTCCCATTGACCCAGGGCCACCAGAACTTCAATAATAAGCTGCGTAGGATCCGTTCGGGGCAAAGGAGAGGACCTTCAAACTGGATACGTCAAGTTGCTTAGGTTAGGAAATGCATTTTAGAGTTTCCCAAATATTTCAGTCTGCGATGATGGAGATTGGAAATGACGGCCCTGCTGCTGTCCCTGCAATTTCAAGGTCTTCAACGTGGTCAGTGGCCTTGTTGAATCTGGTAAAGTAGTTACATGATATTTTAGACCTTTGCATGAGTGAGACAAAGGAAAGTTGAATTCTCGAA
>JAQGCL010000304.1:0-16435 GCA_034699605.1 Isotomiella paraminor | reverse complement strand
AATATTTCCCCCTGCAGGATTCATTTTTGCGGTTCGGTAATGAACTATTGCGTCGGGTACAAAACACTGGTTCCGGTGCATATCCCAAAGGGTTCCCACGAACAATGTTACATTTGCATCGTTGGGACTGATACATCCTGGATCTTCTCCACCGTTCCACATCATCGTTCTCTACGAAACCGCAGTCAGGATATTCAAATCCTGATCTATTGACGGTCGGTTTGTTGATTTCGGTCGTAGTCATAACCTTCTGCTAGTTCCCGCGATAGTTGAGGGTCGACAATGTTTGCTTGTAGTCTTGTAGGACCCATAATGTTTACAATGGGTCAAGTCATTAGCTTTGGGCAATAATCGCGAATCTTGGAAACAAGAATTTGTTTCCAAGATGTTCCAAGATGGATTACGATGAGTGACACACATTCTTTCAGACAGAGTTCCACATATGGTATTGTAGTTATGTAGTAGTATGGGGTACTTTGGAAGCTGCGTTCTGGTATCACAGGTGGATCTTGTATTTTTGCAATGTGTCAAACCTTAATTTGTGGAAAATCATCACGACGTTACAAGAATCTGTCTTTCCAAGATGCATTGCACTCAAGTAGTAACATAGGGTACTTTCGATGCTCTGTACTTACTTCACTTTCGTCAGCCGAGAGGACCGGCACCGCAGTTAAAGGCAGTGAATGTCCAAGTGCAGATTTAGGTTGACTATCGGAGAATCAGTAGACGTGTAGTTAATTGTGTATACACCAATGTCTCCTAAACAATGCGACTTCCATTTTGCCATGTACGAAGCGTCGTGTTGGTTGTTTTACGTTCGGATAGAAATATCAATGGAGTCTGTTTTTGTGGCACTATTCTATATGTAACACCTGGCTATTCAGGGTGGTAGACACTGCATACTGTTTGTCAGCTATACATTTATCGGAAATTTGTTTTGCAAATTGTATTTCATCATGATTATCGATTGGATATCGTGGATGATGTGCTGACAACAGTTATCGGGACTAGCCAGTTGTCGGGAAGTGTCGCGTTTTTCGCCTGTTACCGTTCGTTTGGTTGGGAGTCAACCACTTCGTT
Source organism: Isotomiella paraminor (assembly GCA_034699605.1). Lineage (NCBI taxonomy): Eukaryota > Metazoa > Arthropoda > Collembola > Entomobryomorpha > Isotomidae > Isotomiella > Isotomiella paraminor. The sequence continues at coordinate 15,355 of JAQGCL010000304.1, read as the reverse complement.
ATTGTATGTAGTAGCGACTAAATGGCTTTCTTAGTTTCGTCATTGTTGTATACGGCTTGTCGACTTTCGGTGTTGGCCGCAAGGGCAATTCTAACCGCAAGGGCAAAGGACAGGTCAAAGATAGGGTGATTCAGCTACATGCTTTGTATGGGTGTCGAAGGTACTGATATCCACACCGCAATTATTATGTCTCATAGTCATGTAAAATTGACGGAACACATGTTGGGCTTCCTCATGTTTGGGAAGATGTGCCGGATGTATAGATATCTCCACAATATTGCATAAGTGTATTCGAAGAGCTAACCATAAAGACGGTTTCCCCTTGCATTCTGTGAATTGTCATGGCCCATGCAAGTAGTAAAGAAGTGTTCAGCCTGTTTTCCTGAATAGCTACCACATCTTAATTAGCGTTAATCACACCTTGCAGAAATTCAGACCAGGAGTTTTCCAACTGCTGCATCTACAATCCAGATTGTAGGATTCACCATGACTCACATGGAAGGTGATTCGCGGAGGATTTGATAAACTCGTGTTTGACGATTCAGGGGCTTACCTACCTTTCACAATGAAGGAAAAACTGTCACCGGAGTCATGACAAAGCACCCGACAGTGACTTTTTCTGCCTTGTGAGCAGAATTTTACAACTTGCCCCTGTCGACCTTTACCTTCTTCACAGATTCTTGGACACTTCTAAGGCAGTGCCATAGCGACGATAGAAATCTTTCATCTCAGAAAGTTCCTTTTACTCACGAGTCCGGTTATAATTATTGAGACATGTCTCACAGCCCCCAAGTTTGGGGAGCAAACTGTATTTTTGACGGAACCTCTTGATCCGTCATTTTGGTGGTCCTTGTTCTTCCAGAGCACATGACATCCATGCCACCAGCATTTCCCCTGTCCATGGGCACTTATGGGGAGCGGATTTAAAGTGAGACGCATAAAACGTATTTAAAATTTTCAATTTACCTTTGTAAATTTACCTTTGTCACCGACACGAAATTGCTATTACATTGGGAAGAAACCAAGGTTCCAAGCGTTGCCATAAAGACTGGTAGTTCGGATTTCTTGGCAGGTCAAAGGTATATTACGTTGAAATGTATAACTTTAACTTAACCAGGTATTACGAGTACTATTTGGAATGGGCATCCAAATATTTTTGCAAAGTCAATGAGAAACTAAAACTGTAGCAGTCCTCATATTGTATGCATTATTGTGTGTTAGTGAGGGCACGATCAGGCCACTCTGATGTCTAAATCGTTGTCCAATTTTCAATTTCTGAAACATCCGGAGTTACCGCAAATATTGGGATGCTGCATTGACCAGTAGTATTAACGGAAAACCTTCTATTGTTCCCCATTGAATGGCATTTTCTACTTAAACCAGTTTACGTTCTATCCCGGCCACTATAACTGACGATAACGTGGCAATGTATTTTGCATCTTGAGCAACTGTCCGAACAACTGCAACTTGAGCAACTCCAACTGGACTGGTTTCCGACAGTAGCCACGTCTTGAATTCATCTGTTGATTTATCCATCTTCCACGAGTTCACAAGGATCGATTCAGGGTCATTGAAAGACAATTCGGAAAATGTCGATGTTCCTTGGCTCCCGCAGTGGGGGCAACGTACTTTGCCTCTGTAGCAGATTGAACAAGGACGGGTTATAAGTTGGTTATCTCCTGGAAATTTTATCTATATTCCCGGTGATAGTTATACCCCTCATAGCATGGATTAAAGGTGTGTGTCGAAGGTACTGGCGTTCTCACTTTGTATTATGTTTCGTTAAGTCATGAAGACACTGAAGGTCGCTAAAAGTTGTTTGTCATGTATGTAGTCATGTTGATTATACAATCAAGGTTCGGAATCACATTTCTTGCGTCATTGTACGTAATACCGGCAATGATTTGGATTTTTTGCTAGTGCTTCCTTTCATTGAGTATTTATAGGGTCTTGAGAATTTATGTCGTCGTAGGAAACTTACATTAAAGAGTTTGAAATGTGAAAATGTTTTTGTCGTTGCTGGTGGAAGGATTGTTTTTCGCTCCCATCCTAAATTCCACGCCTTCTGGAATGCCTGGAACGGGTGGTTTGTTAGAGAGTCTACCATTTCCGTTATTAATTTGAGTTGGTTGTTAGATACCTTTGTTCTTTGTGGCTTTATGTGCCAGTGGGAGCCGCTGGGTTTGTATGGATGTCCAAGGTACCGATGTTCATACCGCAATTAGTTTCTTCAAACTCATGCAAAATGTAAAATCATGACTCCTGTACTAGTGTTAGAAGTGTTACGTTTGGAAAGATGTACGGAATGTACTCATGATTGAGGTCTGTAAAACTCTCCCTGTCTTTCTAAGTTTGTGAAAGGCAAACGAACAAACGTTCTTCTTGAGAAAAAAAGTTTAAAATTCTCCTTGCTAGGTTGTAGTTATGTTTTACGCGTCTCAATTTCGGTATTGAAAAAACAATTTACGCTACGCTTTTTTAAAATGTGCATTCTTACCGTTGGGTACCCATTTCGTGCCCTTACTCTGGGTATAATTCCTGGTGTCAGCTTTTCATGAAGTTTTTTACTGCCCAACAAAATGTTGACCACGTCTTGGTAAAGTGCCATCTCCACATGCGCCCACCAATTAGAGATCAAGCTTTTATTATGGGCGTTTTATTATCATTACTTACGTCAACGTGAAAGGGGCCAAGGCTAGGGCCGACCCGGTCCAGTAACCCGTCGAATACGGAAGTATAATACGGTAGTCCGCTTTCGTTGAGGACTCAGTTAAGTCAGTCAGACAATCAATAGAACGAAAGTTTGCTGATGAACAATTTGCAGCCCAGGTGCCCAGCACGGACTTTCGTAGATTAGACCACGTAACCATAGGTAAAAGGTGGGGAAGGGTGCTTAGAGACTTAAAGCTCTCTCAGGTTTGTTATTACGTGTGTTTAGACTGCTTCTGCGTTGCTGTATTTTCGTTGCTGTATCCCGCAAGGGGATACAGGGACATCTGTTCCCAGGTTTGCGGGGTGCATTCAGTGGTTAGGGCATCCACCAAGGGTATCTTGCACTGTTTTGGAAACAGCAATAAGGTGCCTGTATAAGTCCAAATTCGCTGTCAGCGATAGTGCGAATTCGGCATTGATGATGAGTTATTTTCATTTATCTTCCCTCCCTTCAAGTGGTCGAAGTAACCAGGATATTCGTTGCTAAAATTGACGAAGGTGACGGCTTTGTGGGCGGCAAATCCGGTGTCGGAAAAGGCTCTAATCCTTGTTGGGCTTATGTCCATGTCCCGCATGAGTTGCATAAATTCCTCATGGGCCTTTCCATAACCAACGTTATCTTGAATCCTTCTTAAAACTTCGATAACGTGTTCCCCGAACTCTGTAGTGTCGGTAGCGGCGTCTTAGTCCGCCAATTCCCGCAAGTGAACAGGATCCCAAGCTATAGTAATCCATTGAGACCCGACGTCAATAGTTCTTTGAACAGTTGCCAAGTCGACTTGGAGAACTACCGTTATTTGTAAACTCCGTTGTTCATATTTCGCTTCCAATAATTTCTACTGTTGTCTACTATCAACCCCAATTGTTACTGTCAGTTTTACGTCAAAATAACGAAGTCGCAGCTACTTTGCTTCCGTACTTTGCAGGACTCAAGAATTTTGACTTGGATGTGGATGGATTTTGACTGGTGTGCTAATGTCATCCATTCATACATTAACATCCATCCCGGTGTAAGTCACGCCCCTTCTTTGGTGGATGAAAGGTGTGTGTCGAATGTAATGATGCTCACACATGAAATTATAGAGTTTCGAAGTCATTCAGACAATTAAAGGCGCTGGGTTCTCTGCAAAGTCATTTTTCAACGAAATTCCTTAAAGAATTTTCAAAGGCATTTTTATGAAGGGAAAGATTCGGAAATAACCTGCGTTTTCTTCATTCACAATTATCCGACTTCCTCTGCCTGGTGGTTGCCCGTTAGCTTACTATCCTCAACACACTTTATAAAGGAAACCAGGCTTCCGCCGAAAGCGTTGAAGCAGGCTTATAAACGACTAAAATTGGCGGATATATTCTGGGGCGTTCACACATTTCGAATAGTTCCTTTGAAGTATGATGCATTGAGTAGTAGGCTGGACATCCCAGCAACTTATTCCGTCGTTAGGAACTGCAACATAATGAAAGAGTTAAACATACGATCTTATATTCCAATAGTCTGTAAACCCTTGCCGTATAATCGAGGAGAAACTGGGCGGCCACTGGCATTTGCTGTGCAGTTGGGCGAGCTGCGCGCTGGTCCGTCGGCACACGGGTTGGGGTCAGCGCCTATTAAACGTGCATGGGTGAAGTGACAAATTTAAGTAGTTTAAGTAGTAGTAGTAAATTCTTACAATCCTGCAGGAACGACGGGGCGTCCTGCATCCAAGCCTTTGAATGACAGTGACGTTGTAGACCAGCATTTCTTCTAGCTCTAATCTCCGGCATTCCTCGGCTCTATCTTATGCTTCTGGACGAAGAAAACATAACAGAAACATACAGTGTTCATCTAATTCGTCCCATTTCCCTTCTGAAACATTATTGAACTGAAGTCTGTCCGTTAATTATTACATGTCTGCATTGCAATTAGTGCTGGGCACAAAGTCAGACAATTTGGTTTGATAAAACATGACGCAAGAAAGGAATTGACGAACAAACCGGTCTTAATATTTTTCCCTAGAAAGGGAAATAATTAAATGTTCAGCCGGCGGCAAACTGTATCTTATTCGCTGCGTCGATATTCTGCATTAAGGCTACAGAGGATACAGAGGCTTGTCAGTGTTGGCCTGGTTGGTCAAATGTATATGGCCCTGAACTGTATCATTTTACCTTAGATATTAAGTGTACTATTGAAAAGGTAGTGTATGGCCGTTGAGAAAGGTTTCCAAACGCAATGGAACGGCTAAACTAAATTCATCCCAGTCCACATTGCAATGTAGGATGTAGGGTCTCTCAGTAAGTGTACATGTCAAGAATGTCGAGGTGAAGCGATACCCCTTCAACAATCGGGTTGATCACTGCAATCCAGCATACCGCCGTAGGAATTTAAACTATCATGACGTTTTAAAGACATTGAAAACGTTTAACAGCGTTCCACCTGTTCGTACAGATCAGTCAGCTTGCTCATGTCTTCCATTGTCACAGTCCCCCTCCAACCAATGCAGTTGGGTATGGTTGCCCGTAAACAACAACGTAAACATCTTCAACTATTAGCTATTAATATAGGTCTAAGACGTCCACCGATGTCGCGATGTTTCGACGTCCCTGCGGAATCCACACCGGTGGTAGAACCGGTGGTTGCTTATATGGAACAGGGAACTCCTCCTCCCTCTTCGGCGATTGAACTTAAAAGAGAGGAACGATTCGGAATCGTCGTCATCAGACGAAGACTCCGATTCATGGAGATCAGCGCCGTTTCCCGGGGTGATGACTCTGCTGTTTGGTGAGAGTTGATGAGTCGATATGGATATCTCCTATGCCTCCCGGGTAGACGGCGTCGTTACGTTAAGTTTGTAATTGAAGTTTGGTGATTGTTGGAAAATGGGTAGCTTCGTTGAGCGCTGTCCATAGACGATTGGCAATACGTTTGCTAAAGTCGTTGCCGGAGTAGTGCTCAGTGTCTAAGGCCATCTTTGTAGGTTATTAGTTATAAGTAATATATGTAGGTTCCTACAAGTAATACGGTTTTTTCATTTCCTCTGGGCAATAAGGGCACACCTCCGTTCCCAGACCACGTAAATCCTTCAGATGTTGCCACATGTTTGCGGAACCTGGAAACCTTTTCTTGCAATCTGGAGCCGGGCAAGGTTCACCAAGCGTTTTCATGAACAAGGCGCCCTCTTTAACAGTACATTAAATCCATTATTAAAATACATTAAACACGGAAAGGTAATAAGTGCCCTGGTAAAACGTTATAGACAGTTGAATTGTTGCTTTAATTGGTTTCAATTGCCAAACAATGTATAATTTTCAATTACCCAGAAATTGTGAGTACTATTTCGCATGTAGTGTAACGCGGTTCAAAAAGTGCGATGGGAAACTGCAGATAAGTAAACTGAAACATATATGTCTTCGCTACACTGTAGGCAGTTGGACCTATCTGTAAGGACACCTTTCAAGAATATTTACTCCAATATGATTCATTGCTTTGTTCCGTAGTGAGCTAGAGCGTCGGAAACGAAAAACCTGATTCCCTTAACGTACATCCTCAAAGCGGCGACATTAATACTCTATAGCAGACATAGTTCTAACTTTTTTGTTGGTGAAATGTATATTACCACGAAATGTATCACTTTAACTTAACCAGATATTACGATTACTATTTGGCATGTAGTGTATGGCCATCAAAAAAGGTTTGCAAAGGCAGTGGGAAACTAAAACGGAAGCAGTCATCACCGCTTTGTATGCAGAGCGTGATGGTGCCCACAATAGAGTACTGCATTTTGTTGCCTCTGTTACATTGTAGATTACAATGTAGATTTGTCGTTCTTAATCCCTGTTGATTGTGATGTGCTCCGCCGTGTTCCGGGTAGAGAAGGTTGACCAAATCATTCAGATGCGGGAGTTGATTGATGAAAACTGGGGGTTCCGGTAGTCGGTGGGTGACCTGTAAAACTTCAAGCAGGGGTGTAACAATTTTGTATCAATTGCTTATCTCGCCATAGGGGACGTGGACGAGTCTGTATGAAGGGTGGTTTCGGACTTGGATTCTCCGGTTTAAACCATCTTAGTACTTCTGTCGCTTTAGGTAAGGGTGGATTGAAGATCCAAATGCGGAAACACTCGAGTACTTCATTTCTGATAATATCGTCATTATTTCGAACACGTTCACTAAAGGAGACCATATCTTCTTTCTCTTTCCGGCTGCACAGGTGTGGTACTCAAGGATTTTCCAATCAACGTGGTTCGTTTCACTTGGTTCCATTGGCATTTCCTTCCCGCTACGTGGTCGGTATTTTAACAACTGAAGGGCCATGAACGGTTGGTGATCCGTCGTATGAAAACATCTTTCAAACTTTCAAGCGCCTGAATCAAATCTCCTCCATTCTTCGTTTGTCCCCTTCTCTCTGGATTAATATTGAATCTCGACAATAGCATAATATCACAAAAAGCTTCATGCCAGCTTTTTGTGAGCAGCTTGCAACGGACCGGTCAACCGCTTCAATCTCCATGAAGACACCGACGCTGGAGCGTCTCTCTAGAAGGCGGTAATTAAAAAACTTGGACAGCGTTTGTTGTTTGTTTAGAGTCGTCGCGTCCGAATGGACACTGTTCAACTTATCAAACACGCCTTTTGCAGAAGAAAGGCGGTATACGTGATTGGTTTGACGACCCGACAGTGTTGTATCCATAACGGCCGTGATTTGGTTCATGTTAGTTTGCCTGATGAAATGTGAATAATTCGTTTGTTGCCAATTTTCCATGACTTACATGAATGAATGTAATGTATCCAACTCCGCATGTGCTGTCGTAGATTTCTCACAGGCACTAAACCTTTTCACCTACTTAACAAATCTTTTTTTGGGAAAATGTTACACAAGTCAGTGAAATTTGTGCTGCAGTGAGTTCATGCCTTCGATTTTTCCACAAACCGAAAAATGGGGAAGTCGGTCATTTGGGATATCCATGTTGGCTGTAGCTGTGTCCACGGAATTGTCTATGATGGGTAGGTATCGAAATTGTATAGATATTCCCGGTGGGATGGATTGAAGGTGGGTGTCGAATGTACTGACGTTCTTACCTGGTATTATGTTTCGTTTCTGTCAGGCAGACACTCGGAGTCACTATAGTTATGTTATACGGAGTATAAAGTCAAGGTTCGGAATCCCATTTCTTTCGTCATTGTATGGAATGCCGGCAATTAGTTGCATTTTTGGATGGTGCTTCCTTTCATTGAGCATTTATTGGGTCTTGAGAATTGACATCAGCGTATGAGAATGTGAGGAAGAATGTCGGGGCCCCGCAAGGGGGAAATCATAGACATAACATTGTGACGAACCGCTGTTGCTCCTGGATTCCTACCAGGGTCCATTAACCATGTTTCATTCTTGGTTGTCTTGGGTGATGGCGTAGTCAAGTTGAGCCTGAGAAACGGGCGTTTGGGTCTGAAAGGATACAAGTTTTGTTGCGAATGGAAGGTCGGCGATTGTGGAGACCAGTTGTACGTTCCCGGAGTACAGGAGGACAAAGTGTCATAAGTGGTGACAAATCCTCGTTTGGTCACGATGGATGATTTTCTAATTTCAAGGTTCACGGTAGGACTGTAAAACTCCATGAAACCAAACCTGGGGAACCATGATTACATTCATATTACAGCTTTCTAGCTTTGATGGAGACGATATCTCAACGATTTAAATTTCTAAACTACATTGGTTAGACCAGGGTGCCTATCCTATCTGTTATTAAATGTAGCATTGTTCGGTATATTATGTGCTTTTTGGCTTGTTTTATTTGTTTACAAACTCCTGAAGAGAAGAATGCATGAAGAGAATGTATCTGAAATCTGAATGAGACTAAAAATATGAAACGAAGGAAGATATTGTCAATGCATATCTTGTCTTTTATGTTTCTACGAATTTCAATTTCATTAAAACCCGAATGCGGTTCCACCGCCTTTGGTCAGTATTGGTACTCATTATAATGATACGCTGGGTACACAGATTTAACATGTAGGATCAGAATGTAGTTAACCTAACTTTTCCATGTCGGGTCTCGTCTACCCACCGTCTCATTATCAGTTGTATCAATCATAGAGAAAAAGGGTATCAAATAGTAATATAAATTAGCTTAGGATTGCCAAATAAAATCGTAGTAAATTTCGTTTGATCGCTTGTAAAGATAATCTTTATTATTAATCGGTGGTCGACAAATATGCCTCATTTATTGATGTTTGGTTAAAATAACAAAATGTATAATAAACCATTAATTACTTAAATTGCAGCTTTCATATCAATTATTCGAATTCAGTCCCACAATCAAATAATTCTGCATAGTGTCTGTCTTTTATTGAAATAAGTATCTTAACTAAGCTCACGCAGACCATGTAAAAATCGAAATGCTCCTGGCGAAAGAGCGGGCGTGATAGTTTGCTTGGTAAGAACACACTCCACGTTCATTTCGATGAAAGGTTTTGCGGTGAATTGATTCGTGTAAACAAATGTGAAATTTTGGTCGTATCGCCCACTTTGGGTGTTTCCGTTCGTGACCCAATGCAAAATTGTTTTCGTTAGAATTGGTTTGATAGGGAATCATCGATCAACGTGCTAAGTTTTTTAATGAGTCCAAAATTTCAAATTCAGATGGAAGGCAAGCGCAAGAAAGCAAGTGAACCTAAAAAAGCAGTTGTCATCTCTTCGTTTCTTTCCCTATGAAAGTCTACTCCCACGGTTTCCTTCTAAGATTCGTCCTAATGTGCATTTGGAAGGTTGGGGGTCATGTGAGACCCCAGTCCTCCATCGCATTCTGGACGACAACAATCCATCCGACCTCCTTTGTTAGCAAACTCTTCTGCTGAGCGATAGAAGGATGAAACTCCATAGATCTCGATCCCCCTCATTTGTACACAGAGAACAAAACCTGGCAGGCTTGATAAAACGGAACCGTGACCTTCAGCTTTCATTTCTTAGAATGAAACGCTGGAAGTGCGAACTTCTCCTTTTCCCCCTTTGTGAGATTTACCCGCCTCACGCCCAATTCTCGGTGTTTTGGCATGTGATATGGGTAAACAGTGCCTTGCGGGAGAAAGCTTGGCCAGTGATTAGTTCAAGGGAGGCAAATTTCTTCCCTGGAAGTCGAAGGCGAGACATCTATGTCCTTGTCATCCCTTGCATGGCGATGGGTGAAGTGATGCCAGAACGGGGTCTCCGCAACTTTGGTAAGAAGGGTGGTCCCTTGGTGTGATGGTGGGTGGAATGTGTGAATTCCCTTTAATGTGGAATTTGGATCACCTTTCATCGGCGTCCTCCTTCTACCCCGCAACGCTTCCTCGCCTCTGTTCTTTCTTCACGCCAGAGGATGCCTGAACCCTACCGAAGGTAACGATATCAAACTTTTGGACGATGCGCCTCCGCCACTCAAAATTCAACTGAGACCTGTTGGAGCTCTGAACTATCCCAAAATCTCTACCGCTCATCCCTTCTTCAAGAGGGTATCTTGGTGTCTCGATCAAATAAAACTGAGCGATTTCTGGCATCTAGAAGAAGTATCCTACTCGGTGTGGTTAAACGACTGGGTGGAAGAGGAGGTGCAAAGGGCGAATGATTCCTTTAGTTAAAATTGCTCCGAATTCCACAATAGTGTTCGACCAAAAGTGGATTACCGGCATTTGGTTGTCGGCATTTGGGAGCCACTCTGCTATGTCTTGTGTTGTTCTACGTTTGTTGGGAAAGAACGACCGGATTTGGGGATTCCGACGTGAAACGACTAATGCTCCTCCTCCTACGAGTCCGTTGGTGGAAGACTGTACCATTCTTGGTGCGTATCTATCTAGGAAAGTCGTTGGTATTTCGCCACTGCTTCGGAACGTGGTTCCTCCTGTCCACCATCCTAGGCTGCGGCTACATTGGAAACTTCATCAAATTTCTCAACGTCCCGCAACCCCCGACACTGTACGACACGTGGGATTCACTTCCATGCGTCTACGACAGAAACATCAACTTTACCGGTATAGGGCAATTAGTATGGAGTCGTGGAGTTTACTACAGCCCCGGGGAACTCATCTCTGCCATCGAATCGGAAAGGCAAGGTTTCGAGAGGTGCACAGAGATATACGCTGACCTCCGTAAGGTCAATTTCAACTACGTATTCCTCTATGACCGCTCCATCGGTTGGGAGATACCCGAAATTCATATCGGTACAAAAGATAACGCTCGTATCTATGGATTTAACCGATTTTTGTACAGCTTTCCTAACCACGTTTTTGATCATCATGATTCCCGGGAAGCTCATGTTCCAAAACGGGTGGTTTTATTCCTGAGCGGAATGCTAAAGCGGTTCTCGGGGACGAGGCTCCTCCCAAAATACGTCTTGAGTTACCTCAAAGCCAACAATCCTGCGAAGATCAGGGACTACGTGCCTCAGACGTTCACATCCACGGAAGACAGACGCCTTGCGGAAAGGGATTTGGTTAAATGCGAGAGAACGATTGGGGCGTACAAAGGATTCGTAGATGAACCTCGCGACCAGCAGCTGGAGTACTTCAATAAGAAATATCCCAACATTCCGTGGTACACCAACACCGACAGAAGGGGAGATTTCTTCCTTCCAGGTTTTTGGGCGCCACCTTTCGCCCACCCCAAAAATGTGGTTACAGTTCAAGTGGTTTCATGCTTCTGGGGCTGTGAGGAAAGACATGGAGAGGGTGTAGAAGGCTTGGCTGATGAAGTTGAAAAACGTATGGGCGCCCCATCCGTCGAAAACACCAGAAAATTGAGACATCCTGAAAGGCTGTCGCTGAATAACTCAAGTGTGGGAACATTTCTCATCATATTTACCTTCACCCATGCTTTCAACCTTCTCTGCGCCCTTCTTGAATAACTGAGATTAAGGTTCCTAGAATGTGGTTTCCAATGTCTTAAGCTGTTGTTTGTTTCAATCGCTAGTTCCTTAAAAGTTTTGCAAAGCTTTGTACCAGCGGTAAAACGGTGGAGGCGAAACATGATTCGATCCACCGACCTACAAGTTACTCAAGCCAACCAGTCCTTCCCCAACGAAGCTTAAAACAGTCACTACAACTTTCGATGGTGGACGATTCATTAGACGATTGTCTTGTACAAAGCGAGGTAGGGAATCTACTACTGATGTCTATGTCTCATAGGGATCCATTTCAGGCAGTACATGAAACAGCGGTTTGTGATGTAAGCATGTTGGTCGCTGAAAGTGCGTATTTCTCTAAGCGTGAGGTGGATATGGTTCACAAGCTATTTGGAAGCACTAGAACGTCACACCTTACCAGGCTAAAATATGTCACTAGTCAGGATTCACCAGATGTCACCAGTCATCAGGTATTTATGGTGGAACGTATTTGGCCAAACTTACCACAATCATGCGCAAGTCTTCAACGCATCAAACTTTGGATACAAAATTAGACATCGTCATGCCTACTTCATGCCAAGTCAGTACGAAGCAAAATACCGCATACCGTCAAAACTGATTTTGAGCAAGCTCAAACACTTCAACATACTGAGCGCAATTGTACTCCTATACTAATACTGCAACGTGTTGTGGATATGACGCAGATTAAATTCGTTCAACAAAAGCTTGCAGTCACTTTTGAGTTGTACTTTAGAAACCGTACTACACAGGAAAACGAGTTGGCTCATCATCCGAAGTAAATAAAGATACTCTTATTTTTAAGACAAATGTTCCATCATTTTTATAACGAATGAGTCTAGCCTTTTCGTATTCCTCATGAATCATATATCCTGAAAGTCTTACATTAAAACAATGTAGATGACACGAGAAGGAAATGTGTCGTTGAGCCATAACTTGGCATTTGGACAACTTTAAATAGATGGGAAAAGGAGAGTTAAATATATCCCTCTTCGTCCCATTTTCAGTCAGTGAGCAGGTAACTTGAGCTCCACATTACCGGGACACATAACCGGTTGGTTATACCAAGTTTGGCTTCAAGCACACGCAGTTATTTGGAAATGAAAGTGGGCGCAACATTTGTGGGGGCATTGTTTGCAGTATGTCTTATTTCCAAAGTACACGGGTTGACATGCAGAGACGGAGTTAGCGCAGAGGGGGACTGTCCGACTACAAGTGCTGCGGGTGACATGAAATTCATTGAGTGCAGCAGGGGTATGTATGTAAATGTATTTCCGATGGAATAGTACCCGACATTTATAAGCTATTGCTTCAACAGGATGTGCGACACTAACGTTGGCCATCCACGGTCCGTTCGCCTGCAAGGAGGCGTACTACGGTTGCTTCAGAGGTGACGGTGAATGCGAGCGTGCGGCGGAGTACATGAAGAGATTTATGCGAGCGACAGATCCAGCGCTGGATACTGCCGACATAATTTCCGGGTGCGAAGTCTGCAAAGACGCGGCAGACTGTGGTACCTCTGTTGATGGTATCAAGGGGAGTAGTGCTTTTGGAACTGGAGTTCGTGTGAGAACAACGTGTGGGATTCTTGAAATAGCACTCGCAGTCGGATTCGGTTTCGTCGCCCGTCGTGTTTGGACGTAAGCCTCGGTTTTAGTCCGTCAAACTATCACAGCTGTTTCCTCAGAGATGATTTAGATTACTTATGTAATTGCCTCTTGTGTTTGACAATTAAACCTTCCGAGTCAATCGGAGAATAACATAACATTGGAGAACTATAAAAATTAAATTCTATATATAAGGTCCGTCATATAAGGGCCCCATTACATCATAGATTCAAGATAGGCTTTTAGGGGCAATATGTGATTTTATTATTAAATTTTGTTTAACATGTCAATGTAAACCCAAATTCTACAAGTGGCCACAAGGCTTAAGGTCATAAAGTATATTAAACCTAAAGTAAATGGAACAGTTGTTTTCTCCAAGGACACCGCCGAGGGGTCCTGCCATACTCAAAACGTGAAGAATAAAAACGGTCATTTTTGTGTCTGCTACTCTACTACTTTACTCTCTGCAGGTCCTAAGTCCCAGATTTTCAAGGAGGGCACAGACAAGGTTGAATCCAAGGACGGCTGAAAAAATAACGAGGAAAGTTCCCGCGCTTGAGTTCTTCAGCGAGAGCCCTTTGGGCTTCCCCACTTTCCTGGAATTTTCGAAGGATGTGTCGCTCATCCTCCTTGCCAAATCCATCAGCCAAGCCCTCTGCACCCACTGCATGTCATTCTTCACGATCCCAGAAGCATGACTCCACTTGAAGTGATTGGTTACCCCATTTTCGGGGTGGGCGAAGAACCTGGCGCCCATAAAACGGGTTGGAATAATTCCCTTATTCGCGTGGGTGTACCACAGTGTCCCAGGATACTTCCATTGGAAGTATTCCAACTCCCGGTCGCGAGGCCCAACTACAAACCATTGATACGCCCAAACCGTTCTCTCGCATTTGACCAGCTCCCTTTCCGCTAGGCGTCTGTCACCTGTGGGAGTGAATGTCCGTAGCAAGTAGTCCTTCATCTTTGCAGGATTCTTGCCTTTGAGGTACCCCAAGACGTATTTTGGGAGGAGTCTCGTCCCCGCGAAGCGCTTCAGCATTCCGCTCAGCAACAACAGCTCTCGTTTTGTAACATGAGTTCCCGGGGAAAAACTTAAAATGCGGTTCCTAAAGCTATGCATAAACGTGTTTAACCCGATCATAAGGTGTGGTTCTCCTGGACCGATGGAAATTTTGGGTGGCCCTAAATGGAAAGGGCCGTCGTCCCAGTGGACATATTTGAAATTGGCCCTTGGGAGGTCTGCGTATATCTCGGTGCACCTCTCATACCCTCGCCTCTCCAAATCGATGGCAGAAATGAGTTCCCCAGGGCTGTGGTAAAATATACCCTTCCAGCGCAATTGGTCTCCAGTGGTCAGGTTGGTGGTTGGCTGGTGGTCATAGAGGCATGGAAGCGAGTCCCACGTGTTGTAAATAGTTGAATGCGGGGAGACTTTCAGGGACCTCATGAGTTTTCCAAAGTAGCCGCAGCTGAGGATCGTTGACAGGAGGAACCACGTTCCAAAGGACAGCCGAAATGCCAATGTCTTTCCAAGATGCGCAGGTGGTCTTGTAGAATTTTTCACCAAGGAACTCATGAGGAGGAGGACTATTCGGGTCAACTCCGCTTTCCTCGGTTCCCAACAAACGTAGAAAAACACAAAGCATAGCAGAGTGGCTCCCATGGCAAGCCACAGCCCAAATGTAAAGGGTTTGGTGTACATTTGGAAATCCAAGACATTTGTCTCCGAGGCGCAGGACAAATATTTGTCAACAACCACGCTCAGGGGGATCCATTCTTCCATTCCATTCATCCGAACGGAATCCAGGTTACGAAACGCCACTTGTGGTCGACATATATCTATGTTGGTATTTGGAGCATCTTCTATTGAAAGATCCGTTCCCCCTTTTCACTTCCTCCTTCACCCATTCGTTCAGCCACACCTCGTAGAACGCTTTTTCGAGGTGTGAGAAATCATTCATTTTGCGTCGGTCATTGAGGCACCATGATACTCTTTTGTAGAAGGGATGGGAGGAACATATTTGGGGAAAGGTCATAGCTCCTCCAGGACGCATTTGTAC
Source organism: Isotomiella paraminor (assembly GCA_034699605.1). Taxonomy (NCBI): domain Eukaryota; kingdom Metazoa; phylum Arthropoda; class Collembola; order Entomobryomorpha; family Isotomidae; genus Isotomiella; species Isotomiella paraminor. Next base: position 111 of record JAQGCL010000304.1, on the reverse strand, counting down.
TTTGAGAGGAGGAGGCCTATCGTCCACAGCTCCGAGATAGTTGACGTCGGCCAGGCGGAGGTATCCCCTGGCCTGAAGAAAGAGACCAGGAAGGATCCCGGGCAGGGGCAG
>JAQGCL010000303.1:0-16457 GCA_034699605.1 Isotomiella paraminor | reverse complement strand
AGAAAATGAATGCAAAGTGGAGAAGGAAGAAGTTGAAAAGGAAATGTCCAGTGATGAGTCAAACGCTGCAACACAAGGAAATAATGACAAAGATGAATTGGTGCGCAAAGAAGCTCTGCGATTTGTTTCAAATCTAATATGCTCTGTCGGAGCAAAAGCCAACGAGCAAGGGCTACTAAGGTACAACTTGTAACTTGTTGATTCAATTGACACGTAGAAACTTGATGGAATTACAAAGATAACATTCTTTATACCAGGCTAAAGCAGCAGTATCCAGCTGCCTTTCAAGACCTTTGTCTGTACACAGAATTGTGTGAAGTAATGAGCAAATACAACATCAGATTGGCCCTTCGTCGATTTTTACAAGAGATTTTTTTCGACATGCCTTACGCGGAGTTTAACCAAGTGGTTACAGCTATCCTATTACAAGACGAAAGTAGTAATAAAAAAGGAACCGAAGAAAGTGCAGCAGCAGAAGCAGCGGGGCAAGCTGAAACACAGGTCACCGAGGTTGCATTAACGTCAACAGCTCCCACTACTGCCATTGTCGAAGAGAAGGAGGAATGAAATTGATGTGATTAATTAATGATACTTGTATGACATTACTATTTTACAGTGACGTGTGCCACACAAGACGCTTATCTACCTGATTTAATCTAAGCTTAAAGTTAAATATACCTCTTTCTAAAGTAGCCTTTTTTCATGTGCGTGAAGGCAGCGCTTTTCGCTTGTGAAGCAGGCGCTTTTCGCTTAACTGTAAAGCTGTCGCTTAAGCCCTTCGCTTAAATCAAACGTGAAGCTGTCGCTTTAGCCTTGTCGCTTAAGCAAAAACGTTAAGATGTCGCTTAATGTCCCATCGCTTAAGCCAGACCGTGAAGTTGTCACTTTAACCATGTCGCTTGAGCGAAAACGTAAAAATGTCGTTTTCATTTCAGCAAAGTTTGGCATTGCCACACTTACTACTCTACGAAGCTGTCCATATGACTTTGCAAAACTTGCTGATGTACTGGCTACCCTGGGTAAACAGGTTTGAATATTTCAATTAATTTTTCATAGCTTCACAGGAAAGTGGTAATACAAAGTGTGGAAAATGCGATAGTTCCAGATGTAAACTAATGTATTTTGCTGCACTACAGGTTTGTGTAGTGGTCTCATTGTGTCTCAAATATTCAAATTAGTTAAATTAAATAAACTCAAGCCATGTTGTTTTAATGTACAATTGTGCGTTTAATCACAAACGAAAAGATTATAATCTTAATGCATCAATTCAATAGTTGCAATTGTGTATTTTTAACCTGAACCTTTTCAATCGGCCTCTACCAATGCTACAAACACCCGTGCCAACTGCTGTCACTACCAGATTATTTTTGCTCAGACTCCATTTAAAGTTATGAACTTAATTTATTTAATATTTATATTATTAATATTTATATTATTTATAATATTGATATAATATTTGATTTAATATTTAATATTAATTTGGGAATAAGATTTACACAAATATGCAAACTTAATAAATATTGCATGCAATATAATCAAACGGCTGAGAAACAACCAATTCTGCAATTAAGCGAAGAAACATAATTGGTAATAAATTTATTGAAGTAATCTTTGACAATTTTTTTAAAACACGAAAGCTACAACTACCAAACAGTATTCTGTGGAAGTATCCAAAGTTAAAATAAATGTTTGTAAACTTACAAAAAGTGAGACACTCATTTGAAACTTTTAATTAACAACTCTGTCTCTGGCTTTGACCATCCATACAGTGCTAATTTGGTGAAGGGGACCCGCTGCTTTGTATTCCATCAGAAATTCAGGGTTCAACCCATCGTATTTATATTTTTTACCATTATAAACTATAATAGTGTGGAAGTGGTTTGAACCCGTGTACACAGAATATGCATGTAAATTATATTGATGCCCCAATACATTCAATTGTTGTGGAATTGAAGTTTCAACAAAAGGAGATTTTGGTACGTTTGGGATGTTAAACACAAGGAAGGCCGGTGCCAAATTCATAGGGAACTCATGATGAACCATGACGTTAGGTGTTTTACATAATGGATCTGCGCACAGGCCTCGATTCCTGGTGACATTATACCGAAACTCCATGTCTCCAGGTGTTTTAAACATCCAATCGCAAGTCGGATAGATGTCCCTAAGTTTGGGAAATTTGCAATCTTTGTTAGTGCATTCTGTGACTTGCTGGACCCGGTTGAAGCATTTAAGCGACGACAAAAATTCCTCCTCGGTACCCCACAAGTTACCCGTTTCAAGAATGGCGGGTGACATGTTTAGCAAATCCATAACGGTTAAACCTTTAGCTTTGTTTACGTCGCCAGCGTCCAGGGCCCTAACAATATTGAGCAATATTTTTGCCGCACGGTCCCCAATCATACGAAACCTCTCGACGTATTCTTTTGCATCGTTGTAAAGGTGGCACATGGTGTAAAAAATATAAATTTGGTTGTCGATTGAACAAGTATTTGCAAGACGAACTAATTCGTCGTTAAACAAGATGTCGCCGCCCCAGAATGGACGGGTAAGTGAATGAAGTGGTGTTTTGTCTACAGACCTCTGAGGAGCAATTCCTTTCCTTGGCCTCCATCCCTCCGACCTATCTTCTGGTGCTTTTGAAGCTTTTTGAGGTGCCGTCCGCTTTTTGGAGTCCTTCGCTGTTGCAGGTGATGGTATTTTTAACTTTTCATCATCTGATGCCCTCTTTGAGGAGTCTTTTAAAGTAATAGGGGCAGATATATTTAGATCGACTGCGGCCTGCTTTACCACTGGGAGTTTCTTTTGCTTGGTTGGCTTTTTGTCCACAGGGTTTGGTTTAATTTCAGTTTTAATTACATCATCCATTTTCTTTCCTTTTCTTTCAATAGAAGTTAGGGCCAGACTAAACATTTCCACACCTCCTGGAAACCAGTAGCATAAAATACAGTGAACAATGACACGGTTCTGTCCATGTTACCATTTATAACATTTTCCAGTTTAGTGACAACTCTTCCCACTTTGTTGGGAATTAATCCTGCCAGTTCGTCAATTTTTGCAATCCTACAGCATCGATTACAAGTAAGACATTCAAAGCAACATTTTAATAATTGCACCTACTTATTCCATGATTCGCTAGCCGCCTGCGTGTCATCCGAAAATGACAAACCCATGGCGTACATTAAACTCCGATTAAATAAAGGGGAGTAAGGGAAGACGTAGCGAATCAGATATTCCAGAAATGGGACACAGTAGAAGTCATTCAAATGCCGGGCTCCTGTTTTGTCCACCACATATTTTACAGAACTGTCTTCTGGATAAGGTGTTTGTTTTTCTTTCCAACAGACATGTAGTTGTTCGCATTGTTGTATTGCAAAATAACTGAATGGACTTTGTTGGTAAAGCGGTCCTGCAAGAGGAACATTTTTCAAACTGACGATGTTCCATGGCTGACCTGTAATTTCAATAATCGAATCGGGTGGTGTTATGATTGGGCTTTAACATATATTGAAATCATACCAGCACGATCAGTTTGAGTGTTCATTCGATGAATAATATTCTGAACATCTTTGGTTAAATATTTCGATCCACACAGGTGTAGAATATCTTTTACACGCCGACAGAAACTATGAAGGTCTAAAATAATAAATTGTCTTAATTAATTTGACATACTAATCGGACAATTCGCGAAAACTTACCCCTTCCTCGAATAAAAGCGTTCATCCATGATTTCAACACTGCAACAACATCAGGAAGCTTTGGGAACACCGTTTCGATTCTGGTAGAAATAAAAGCCACCGCGTGTGTCCTGCAAAAGAGGAACCCTCTATATTGAGTATCCTTTAATTTTGAACATAAGGCATACCTGCATATATGATGGCAGTATTCCGGTTTATGGATGTCAAGTCCAGTACGCAAGTACTCCCACGCTTGTCTTAGATAAACAAAAGTTGGACCGCATCGCATGGCGGACATTACTGCACTGATCATAGCAGGAGAATCGTCAGTCTCCACCCTTTTTACATCGCAGCATCGATGGTTGCTACCGGTGTACTCCCTGTAACTGAAAGAGGTAAACAACTCCAGCTTAGTTATTTTATATGTATTGTTAGCTTTCACCACCTTCGAAAAAACAGCGCCAGACAATATGCAATTTCAACAGCGTCATGAGCATTTAAAATGAATTCCAATATTGGCACGATTGGAGCTTCCTTCCCAGGTAAACGCACAACCAGAGCGTAATAAAACTGTCTTTTAGATCCAAGCTCTTTAAGTAGCTTTTTGGTTAGACCACCGGAGGCATCAAGGTGAAGAGTACTGTTCGGGTAGAGTCTAAGCAGTCGACGCAGCAAATTAAGCTGACGCTCCGTAAACATGATAACTTTGAAGGGATATAAACTCAAACCCTGAATATAACCTTGAACAGTTTTCCCCTGCAGATGTACCAAAAGCCGCATTTTCTCTCGACGCCGGATAAGGTCCCACACTGGGTCATGCGACTCGTCCTCTTCATCCATGGCCTACACAATTACAACTTTAATGCTTCTTCACCAATGTGGCAAGGTTCCAATACAAATAACAATACGAACCTCTTTTCTAGCAACTCGAAACACATCCAAAGATTGCACTTCAAAAAAATTCATTTGGTCCAAGGCGGCCTTATTTATATTGTCCGATGCAAATAATTCCCTCCGATATTTGCGGGCTCTTGTCTTTTGAAGAACTTTTTTTGCTTCTTCCCGTGCGTAGCCAGACAGGTGCCTTGAGGACGATTTTGTTATGTCATGGTCTAGTACTCCGTTGGCCCTGTTAATAAAAATTAAATAGCATACTTTTTAAGCAACGTAATTTACATTATTGATTACCTGATCGAAACTGTTACATTCCCGCCTTGACTCACTTCGTCAGCAGAATTCAAATCGTCTTCGGAATTGGACTCCCCGTTTCCTGGTTTATCCATAGTGAAGGTATAAGTCATGCTACATTTGTTTCCTATGTCCCTTCCGACGGTTTCCATTGATTTCCCCTTTCTTTTCGTCATGGCTGTTCTAGTACATTTTGCATGAGCCGATATATAATTGCTGTCGTTCAGGGGATATACGTAGTGGTGGTCAAATGAAAGGACACAGCCTTTCATGACTTTCGGTGCGGCCTCAAGGAAATGCTTATTAAAAATACCAGGCCAAAATTTCATGGGCATTCTCCATTTATATTGTTTAGATGCATTTTCTGGATGATACTGTGGTACTATACGTTGCCAATCGGTCCAAGGAAGCTTCATTTTGAACGACTCTGCTATGCGAAGGGGTCCTGTTTGTACAATACAGAAAAAGTATAAATAAACGTCCACCATTCTATTCAAATTTTCCATATCTATTGACATTATTGACCTGCTCTGTGCTCGATCGGAGGATCGGAAAGCTTGTTGTCAGTGTCCTGCTCACTAACTTTACGTAGTGTCGCTTTCGATTTACAAGGTGAAGCAACTGCAAAAAAAGAATGAAACTGTATTTTCACTGTCGTTTCGTTTCGTTATGATTTACTTGTTGTTTTACGTTCAGGAGACACATCAGAAAAAAGTTGAGCCTAAAAGTATTTTATATTATACAAGTACATTGAAATTTTCAAACTACCTTATCATCGGATGTAGACTCAGAGAGGTCACTCTCACTGGCATCCTATTTTTTTAAACAATGAAAACCATCTATGTACGGTACAACATTTACCTGTGATTCTGCGGTTGACAATGACTTTTCAGATACACTCTTTTTACACGAATCTAACTTCTATTCCCATTCGAAGTAAATTGATTAAGGTTGCTGAAAGAAAAGTTATGCTAAAGCTATCCCATTCTACGAACCTCTGTCAAACTTTGAGGAGCATCTTCGGGGAGCCGGCTCTAATGTCAAAAAAACACATTATTAACAAATAAAGAGAGTGTTCTAGTATTTAATTGATATTTTCTTACGTACTGGTCTGGTTTCTTTTTTATCCGAACGATCTGCTGAAGTTGGTTTCTATTGCAAAAAATAATTCAAATTCACGAAAATTGCAAGATCACTGTGTACCATTTTCTTTGTTGGGGGATACTTTAACATACTGTCGTCTGAAGAACTTTTTTCCTGAACATTGCAAGTTTCAGTTAAATTATGTATACAACGATTGACGTAGTTTACAGCAATAAATACTTCAGTGTTCCCATGCTGTTGGCCTGACATTGAAATTTTTCTTGCGGTGACTGTGGTTGCTGGTTTCTGAAAAAGAGGTTAATTTTATATATTGATATATGGAAAAATGGTTATCTACGCGTCACTATCAAAACTACCTCAGCTCTTTTAGAAATGGGAGTGGAGGTGTGAAGTGGAGGAGGCGGTGATTGAGGAATTTCCGTCACAGGATTACGATATGCAGCTTGAAACAGGGGTGGCACAATTTCAATTGTGGTATTACCTTTGCACTTCTCACATTTGTACCGCCTTCGTTTTGTGTAGAAGGGGATGTTAATGCTACAACAAATTGCATGATACCACACGTCGCATCTACAAAGTTTAATACTTAATACTGTCGCATAATTACAAATTACAAGCGCCACTAACCCATCGCACTGCACCATTGTCTCGTCTTCGTCAACGTCGTACTGTTTAGCACAAACGCAATGAACATCGCCAGCGTTCCGAGCCGTGGACAATGAAAGCACTCCAAGTACAGGTAGGTATAAGCACTTTGCTTGTCTACAAAGTTCTTGATGCATATCCTATGTACGTTATACTTTACAATAAAACACAGGATGCTAATTTATGTCTCACCTTAACTTTCATGTCATTCCTTTTAAATGCCAGATATGCCCAGTATCTGTCTACCTTATTTTCAAATTCTGGTCCGAACTTTAGCACAATTTCACCCCAAACGGATTGCTTACTATCGTAGGCTTCCTCCAATCTTCTGCAATTTCCCCTTACAACACTAAATATTGCATTTGCAAATATTTCTCCCGTGACAGCCTTCCACCTTTTTGCAGGCAGCTTCAGTTTGTTGGCCATTATCTTTTTCCTATTTAAATTTAAATTGTAATTAATTCCAACTGTGGAGGCATAATTCTGCAATTGTGGATGTTTGATAATGTTTGACGGTGTTCGGTGACGGTTTAATGTTTGAACATTTGACGGTGTTCTGCGTGACAACAGTGCTAATCCAAACACCAGCGTTCTTGCAAACAGCACTGCTACAAGTGTTGCAAACAGGAGTGAAAATAGCACTGTTAAATACGACAGATTGCAAACAGCACTGTTCCTAAGAGCAGAACAGTGCTTCTCTGCAGTAAGGCAACAGTGTTTGAAATTACCACTGTTGACAGCAGTGTTGTAGGTTTCAAGGTAAGTAAAAACAGTGTTCAGACCATCAACAAAAGTGGCGTTTTTCAATTACCACCGCTACGGACAATATATTGCAAATGCTTCATTTCTTTCTACATTTCTCGGTGGGGAAGTGCTACAAAGCACTCGTGTTACAAAGTGGGGACAATCTCTTTGGAGCGGATTAGGGGGACCACTGCAAAATAGTCTTACCTCAATTTCCTGTGTGATATTGTGGTTATGAGATACTTTCAGTACAAATATAAAATCTTCGATCCCTTTTCTTGCCAACTGTTCAAAAAGAAAAGCCAAAAGAGGACAAAAAACACTTGTGCTATGAATCTGTCTTCTCCTCTACTGCACATGCACCAGTCTGCGTCTTCTCGTGGTTCAAATGCAAGTGATCCTGAAGAAGGAAACTAATACTGACCTACAAGTGAAGGTTAAAGTTCAAAAAGTCATCCCTTTATCATCACGTTTGGATGGCATGCTACATAATGCCAAGATGCACGGACGCACGCACACACGCATCTTTGCTGTGATCACAATTCCACAACAACAAATTACGTCAAACATTCTCTCTGTCCCAAGTGTCTTCCCAAGTCCCCAGATCTTCACCAGTTGCAATTTGGTGGTCGAGTCGACAGCTCACAAGACGTATCTAGAAGTTGAACTAAATAAGTTAAACCTAAATACATCAGTGGTTTCTGGTGCCTCCCCTCTGCATTTAATCGGGTAAAGGTATGGAAGTAATTAATTTTTGTTCAATGTTTGGTTGAGAAATGGGGCATTATGTAACTTTAACTAGTACAATTACATGTGGACAATATTTCCAATAGGACGTCAACACTCTTGTCGGTTCATGCTCTTCAAATACACTTTCATTCCTTTTGTCCTTATATGATAATAATACCTGCTGTTGCAAGCTGAGTTTATACTTCTGTAGACACATACACTTTGGGAATTCTTAACCAATTACACTTGTACATGCAGTAAAGTTTCCTTGCAAACCAGTGTTGGACACTGTCTCTTGTCTAAAACAGTGTTTTCAATCAACACACTTAAATGTTTTTTCAACGTTTTAAAAACTACACTGTTGTCAGATTGTACTGCTAAGAACAGTGTTCTATGTTCTGACAACTCTCTACTTCGTACACTGTGTTCTCAGGAAAAGTTGTAAAATTAGAGTAAAGAATTGTAAAAATAGATCCATGTCTATAACTACTTTTCAATCACAATTTTCCATATTCAGCCAATTTGGGGACTTGCTTTTATCAGTTTCCAACAACATATATTGATTAATGGTAGTAGTTGTTACAACTTTACAATAAGAACAATTGCTGTCGCACTCCTCCAATTGTACACGGTATATTTTAATGACGCGTTTCAAATTTATGAAGAAAGGGGAAGGACTTAGTTGCTAGTGACCATTTTGGGTACTGCAGTATCAAATGACATTGACTGAAATGAAATTTTATTTCAGAACTTCTCTGTTGAAGGACGATGATTGGGGTTACCTGCGAAAAGGAGCGATTGGCAAAGACCATGGCGCCGGAAGTGCATCTCAAGATTGCAATCTATCTACTTTTGTGTTGGGTCATCCGTTGCACAAACGCAGACGCCAGCATGACCAATCAATTGGTGCTGTGGCGACCAAGTCAAACGCCTGTGACCTCAGGCCATCAGGAGTTTCACCTCGTCATCAAGTTTACATCTGCCTGCAACGTGCTGACCGAGCATACGGTACATCACGATCTTATCGAGATCGCCAAAGAAAAATGCAAAGAGCTTGAAAATAGATTGTTTCTCAACGAATTAGAGAAGATGTGCCCCACCGGGGACTTCGTTGAGGTCCAACAAAAACATAAACGTTTCATTCTTACATCCATCCTTCTGGGGGTCATTGTAGTCGGCATCACAGCCGCATTTGGTCTTGGAATATCAGCTCAAGTCACAGCAACTCAGGCCCACCAGAGAATTGGAAACCTGGAAGCAGTGTTAGCTGAGAAGGAGAAGGAACTGGACCTGCTATCATCCCGGGTCAACCTTGCTGAGAAAGCCATCGAACAACTACACCTCAGGCTTGATGATCAGGAAAAAGACTATCAAAATCTCAAATTCAAGCAAACTGGATCTATTTACGCAGTTTCCTACATTACCTCCCACTTGATGCTAGGACAACAAATGCTGAAGGAGGCCAAACGTCAGTGGGACGAGAGGAAGCTCCACGCCCCCCTTTTGGATTTTTTCAACTATTCTCTTCCATGCGGCCCAACTTGCCCCCTCAAGTTTGCCACGGCCAAGAATTGTCGCCTCTCGTTTGATCGCACTAAATTGTTTTTGAATTTCAATATCCCCATCGTGAATGAAACAATGAAGGTGGCAGTAGCCGATCCGTTTGATATCATTCATCTGACACCCAACCAGACCTGCACCATTAAATACTCCGGCCCCACTAATGTTATAATATCAACAAAACAGCATTGTGTTTATGCAGTTAATGTTAAACATAATGATTTGATACTAGCTCCTTCGCAGGACTGCGTCACTCATGCTGCGACACCAGATACCTCCAAATACTATGGTCTCAGTGAGTGCAAAGCTAGAAAACCGGGGGATGCTTGGGATGCGGTTCAAATAAAATCGTACAATGGATTCAACCATGTCTACTGCTTCGGGAACCAAATCAGCATTGGAAACGTGGAAAAACCTTGTCCCAACCAAACGTTCGTGATTCCAGAGGCCGCGGACTTCCACATTAACACCCACTTCTACAAAGCCGGTGTTTTCAACCTTAATCATCAACAAGAAAACGATGCCATGTTCACTCTACGGGCGAATTGGTTTCTTCAGCCTCAGGTCCACATTGATGACATTGTAGCTGGCATACCTGGTACGATGGCCAAATCGGAGGATAAGACAGACTATACGTACATTATAATTACGTCAGTGCTTGCATTTTGCTTTGTATTATCTTTCGTTGGCGGTGTCTTATACTACAGAGCACAGACGAGAATTGCAGCAGCCGCAATAAGACGACATGCCATGCAGATGCAGGACCTTTCCGATGTGTATGATAGAGCTAACTAAGATGATAATTACGAATTTTGAGGTTGGCTCCCGTAGTCTGTGGGTATACCACATAGTGAATTGTTGTGTCGTAATAAAAGCATTGTAGAGAATATTGCAAAATTTTCGCACATTTATTTTTCACTGCATGTACATTTACATTTTCCTCCAATAAATATAACGCATCTTGGAACTTGTCAAGCAGTGGCAGGTGGAACATAGACAGTGAAACGTAGAAACCAAAAAGTCATTCAACTTTGTTTCAAAAATTCAAAAACTCAAAAATTGAAGTTGAATGGTCACTTGGACTCCTCAAAAAACCCAACGCTTCTTTTGCATAATAGCAGCATCATGCTTTTGCATTTTCTTCCAGAAAATATGCAACATCAAAGGACCTGTGCCTAAAGTGTGGTGCAGAAGTAAAACTTCAAAGCTGTCTGGGGTTTTGCTTCGATGCCCAGATGCAGAGATAAAGATGCAAACTTGAAAGTAAAGCCATCCTGTTGGTCTCTACAAATCTGAAATTTCAAACAAACTTCACAAGTGGGAAATGGCCTTTGATAGCTTCTTGAAAAGGTTGGTCTATCGGCCCTTCTGGAAAAGTCCGTCATCTACCACGACATCCTGTTAAAGGCCCTGAGGTCCATACCACGGATATTGACAACGGCCCATTCTATTCCAAGACAACGTAATGGATCTCTTCCGTCACCTAAAGACAGATTATCAACGTCATCTCAGGCCCTCAATTGCCGCATCTACTCTGATGGTGCGCTTGAAGGCCGTTTGCTTCAGTCCAAGAAAACGTCGTTCGCTACTTCTGCTTCAAAGAGTTAAAGTCCATATGAATCTCCATCAACTTCAAGGACGACCGGGTCAACTTCATCATCAAGCCCGATGATGGACTGAGTGTCTCCACCGTTCCAGCCTTGCCGACTTCCTACCCTCTGGAGTCTAAATGCCAGACTTTGGGAGAGTTTTAGAACACTTACCATGACGCTACCAAAATTCACGGTTAGGTAAATTCAAAGTCCTATGATGGATGGGCCTGGATTCCTTCTTTGACCCTGGCAGGAAGGACATATCCTCCCTCTTGTAAAATTACCATCAAGATCGATGGTGATTCATCAAAAGATCCTCTAATTTTTATGGGCGACCAGGGCTGCGAGGATTTATTTTGCAGTGTATCCTATTCTACTGTCCTCATCCATTGAGATAGATAAGCCATTCGTATTCTTCTTGAAGGACAGAAAGACCGGACCGGTTCGTACTGGACAATTGAAAGTATAGGCTTTTAGTACTGTCTCATTCTCCCTCGACTTCCTATGTATAAAATTCAATGACAAACGTAGGTTTGGGTATATTTCCATTCGGAGATTCTCTCCTCGCTATGTCAGGATTGTACAAAATTCAACGTTAAATTAAAAAATTATATAAATGAATGAAAATGAAAAGACCGGAATGCATGTAGCCAGACCAAAGTGCCCTTTTAATCTTAGGCATTCGATTCTCAAAAATTTAGTTTATTTTTACCATTCCAAGATTGTAAGGTGTTGGCTTGAACACATTAATTTTGTCCCTTAAGATGAACAACATTCTTGTCTTGCATACAAAAAGATTTGTTTTTACATTTAATTTAATTAGACCAATCCTGGTACAAAAGTTGGTGTAGAATGTCTTTAGATAAAAGCCGTTGAAATTGAGAAGGTATTGTACGAATATCTATTACGCGTCGAGCAATCCGAAATGGGGCCTGGCATCATCATGATGCAGTTTGTAGTGCTTCTTGAAGGCACGTGAAGAGTAAAAGGGGTTGCGACACACCGTGATGCTGTTGGTACCACGGTATCCAGAGCAGTGTGCACCTTTCTTTCGGTGAATTTTGAGTAGATGGGTCCGTCTGGAGGTGGACGAGGAGTAGTATTTGCCTGTAGAACAAGAAACGAGGTTAGGAATGAAGACGATAGAAACGGACTTAGGAATGAAGATGATGATAACCCACGCAAAGTCAATACCAAACTTACCACACATGCGACATTTGTATTTTTTTCCTTTTGCAATCTTCTTTTCTTTACGACTTGAGTGCACCTCCCTATTTCTCGCAACGTCTTCGTCGGTCTCATCGTCTTTGTCTCCATCATCATCTTCAGCCCCAACGGTATCATTGCCCTCATCTTCAACCACAGCCTCATCTTGTGCTTCACCATCATTTGTTATAATCTCTCGGTTATCCACGTGGGAACCTACGTAATTTATGACAATTGCTTTAGTCGTTTCATATTAACTCTTAAATATAGAAACTACCTTGAAGAAAACGTAACTCCTTCATGATTGCAGTCACCATTCCTTGAAGCTCTCCACGGTGAGTATTTATAGTTTCCTGTTGTTGTTTCTGAATCTTCTCTAGGCTCATCTTTACTGTTGCTAGATCTGACAACGAATTGTTGACAATGGCCATGGCCAATGAAATCTGGTCATGACATTGATTGCTGTAGTTGTATATGCTTGTCATCATGGGGTCCATTCTGGATGCCTCAAGCGAAAAGTTTGCCAAGAGCTTTGTGACCTCGGCGTGTGACCTGTGCAAAAGACAACAATCAATTGTACGAGAGTTAAACAAGGTGTTAATGAGAATGGTAATAACCTGCTATAACTTGCAAGTTTCTCATGCAAAATGGCATTGGTCAGTTTGTTGGCCTCGTCCCCTTTGTATGCAACTAAAAAAGGGAGTAAGGCAAATTATAATTACATGATTTACGTTACAGTACCCTTTAAGTTCCCCATTAGCATCTGATGCAGCTCTCGGTTGCACGCCGTCCCTTCCTTCCCCCCTTCGTCCAAGATGCCTTCATTTCTTGTCATTAAATCTGTGATCATTTCCGATACTGGGAATCCACCAGAAGTAAAAGCACTGCTGGAGCTGTGTTGCATATTTTTCGCTGCATCACTCTCGTCCGACATGATGGAATCAGTCCCTGGAGAAGGTGAATCAGCCCGTGGAGAAGCTGGATCAGACCCTGAAGAAGCTGGACCAGACCCTGGAGAAGCTGGACCAGACCCTGGAGAAGCTGGATCAGACCCTGGAGAAGCTGGATCAGTCCCTGGAGAATCTTCTAGGTCGCTGTTTTCCATAACTTTGTTTGGGTCAATTAAATTTAAAATTGCAGGCTGACAATTTAAGCTATTGGGAAAAAGCTTTGTGCTTAGAAGAAGGAGCAAGTCAAAGGAACACTGAGACTTAAGTCTTGTAAGTTAGGTAAGTAAGTAAGTTAAGACTTAAGACTGAAGATGAGAGAAATCCAACACAAGTTAGATTTGTGGTGATACGATAGAAAGTCACTTATTTGAACGGAACTTTGTTCAAACATTTGTTTCACGTTTCCAATAAGCCCCCATCCCGTGTCGTTAAATTTAATGATTCAACTTGTTTGTTTTTCATTGATAAATGGAGGCCATCATTAGAGTCTACATTCGAATTATAAAAATTAAAATCATTACATTCATGCCATCACTTACTTTTCTGTTGACCCAACAGATTATGTCCAATCCGACTTATGTCTTTAATTTTAGAAACTATACATCACATTTCGTAATTTAGGGCAACAGCAAGTTAGCTGATGTTGACAATATATGCATGGAAGTGTGTAATATAATGATTGGTGCATGATTTGCACATGGATTACCCAACTTTGCTTAAGGGCAAGGGGGAATTGAGACTAATAATTTTAGAAATTTCAGCCTTGGCCTTAACAACAAAATTTATTAAGTACTGAAACTACATTATAGGCTTACTTTGTCCGTCCGTCTGTCGGTCTGACTGTCAACAGTCATTATAACCTCAGACCTGCTGGACGGAATTGAATGAAACATGGCAGGTTTACTTATAAGGGTTTGTCCTTGACCGAGTTCAAAATTCAGCCCGATCGGACAGTTCCTTCAGGGTCAAACCCAAAAGGCTCGTTTTTTCAATGTCAAATGTGTCATTATGGGTATCATTTTAAAGTTGACATCATGGGGGTTAAAGCAATGTATGATAACTATGATAAATATTGGTAAATATGGCTAAAAACATTATTTCCGTTGCTAGATGAAATCAAATTATTAAAAATCTTAATCAAATTACAGCGATATTTGGTGAATAACGCTTTGACCTTTGTGCAGGTGTGCCAGAGCTGAATGACTTCAAATTTTAAAAATGCAGAAACTTACGCATTTCTAAACTTTGAAATTACACAGCTCAGACAGGAGTGAGAAAACCACCAAACAAGTTGGGTATGGGCGCCCCGCACAGTTATGGAGAACACATTGCAGAAGACCGGATGGGGAAATTGTCATCCAGACGGGACTTAACGTTCCGGGCGTTAGGCAAGTCGAGGACGCAATTTAACATTGGTTGTAAGGGAAGTGGGTGTTCCTCAATTTGTTGCTAGGGGGTGTTGCTGCCTGCCCTTAAGGGGCCATAAGAAAACTGAGGCCCTTAGAAATTTAAAATTCTAACTTTTGATTTTCTTGGATAGCAACAAACAAATTCTAATTTGAAAGTGCATGATATTCATTGATGGAAGAGTAGGAGGGTGAAAAATACGACTCTACCAACTGCCAATGCATGTTTTCTTCATTAAAATGGTTTTATTGTTCAAACAAAAGGCTTTTTGACAACCCAAAGAGTTCAGGGAAGAGTTTCAGTCAAATCAGGTTTGTATTTTATTCAGCTCACCTATATGTACAACAATCCCAGTTTCAATGTCTTCGGACTTGAAGCAGTAAATCCTAATTGACTTCACTGCGGAGTAAGAAGTACAGAACAGCTTCACGTTCTGGCTTAAGCGATGGGACATTAAGCGACATCTTAACGTTTTTGCTTAAGCGACAAGGCTAAAGCGACAGCTTCACGTTTGATTTAAGCGAAGGGCTTAAGCGACAGCTTTACAGTTAAGCGAAAAGCGCCAGCTTCACAAGCGAAAAGCGCTGCCTTCACGCACATCCTTTTTTTCAGTTTTGCGTTGTCATGTGAAATCACTGTTGAAGTGTCATGATCATCATCATGAACTACTTTGAATGTCATGTCAAAATTTTATACACGAAGGAATAAAAATGGTTGAAATTAAATTAAATGACATTTGCACGACTCGTATTCGGACTTTTGATTTGAGGCACGCAAGACCCACCAAACTGGCAAAAACATCTCCCAGCTGTTCATCCTCATCCTCTCGGATTGCTTTCCCAAGGAATCCTGTCTTCGCAGTTTGACCTTTCCATCTTTGGAATGAGGAAACGAAGGAATGTTTAGCGCTTTTAAGAAGTTGACTGGGAGGAGCGGAGAAGGGGATGGGGTCCCTACGGCGACGGCAACTCAAGGTGGTGGTGGCAGTGGTGGTGGGGGCAACACAAAGTCACCCCCCACAGCAATGTCCCACTCGTTACAAAAGAAATTTGCCAAAGGGGTCCACTACAACAGTAAGGGATTATTGACAATGC
Organism: Isotomiella paraminor; assembly: GCA_034699605.1. Taxonomy (NCBI): domain Eukaryota; kingdom Metazoa; phylum Arthropoda; class Collembola; order Entomobryomorpha; family Isotomidae; genus Isotomiella; species Isotomiella paraminor. The sequence goes on along the minus strand of JAQGCL010000303.1, from coordinate 564 downwards.
CATAGGAAGATAATTGTGTATTTTTCCTTGCAGTGAAAATAATCATCAAAGGGGACAGAAACGTGGGGAAATCTTGTCTCTTCCAACGACTCCAAGGCCTTCCTTTTCAAGAGGAGTACACTGCGACGGAGGAGATCCAAGTGGCGAACATCACGTGGAATTACAAGACCAGCGATGACATTGTCAAAGTGGAGGTTTGGGACATTGTTGACATTGCGCAAAAGAAGAAGAAGGTTCCCACAGACAAACTCAAGCTCGACAATTCGGCCCTCAATTGTGCGGAAGAAATGACCTTTGCGTTGGATGCAAATACGATTGACGTGTATAAAAATACCCACGGAGTCATCCTGGTTTTTGATTTGACGAAGAATTGGTATGATAAAGTTAGAAAATCGGGGGTGTAAGAATGTAAATTTTATCTTTGTTTCCTTAAAGGACCTGGGATTATGTCAAGAGAGAAATGGACAGGGTCCCCACTCAGATTCCAGTTCTTATTTTGGGGAATAGAAGGGACATGGGCCACCACAGAGTCATTGCCACGGACACCGTGATATACGCAATCGA
>JAQGCL010000302.1:0-16469 GCA_034699605.1 Isotomiella paraminor | reverse complement strand
TGGGCCACGAATGGAAACCACTGGGGGAGGAGGTTCTTGATGGCGTCTAGCACGACGTCGCGTCGTACCTCGTTGAATGCGTTCCTAAAATCCATTTTTAGGAACGCCCTGGGGGTGTGGTGGGGTGTGCCGAAGTACATACGCGCCGCATGCGCACCTGCCTCTGCTCCTCCTCTAATGCCGACTCCGAGTTGGTGGGGAGAAAAGTGTTCTTCCAACTGTGGGGCTGCTCGACGGCAAATGACCTTTGCGGCAAGTCGACGCCACACATTACCCACGGCGATAGGACGGATCCCTCCGTCCTTCTTCCTCAGGGCGGTGAGAGAGGCCCCAAAAAACACGGGGGCAAAAGAAGATGGCACCTCCCCCCTCAGCACCCTGTCTACAAAGGGTCCTAGGACCTTCACTAGTTTCTCCCCCATGTCCCCTAAGGTCACGCTGACAAGATCCTTCAAGACTTGGGGGCGAAGGGCGTCTAGTCCCCCTGCTGATCCGGGTGGGAAGGACTTGATGGCCCCTAGGACTTTGGCCGTGGTGGCTAAGACTGAGTCTTTCTCTGCTGGTGGTGGTGGTTCCGGATAGTGGGTGGGCTCAGGGTGTGGGGGGTGCTTAGTCTTGAGGGCTGCGATGGTGTCCTCGTTATGGGGGGCGATGGTGTCGTCTGACATGAGGAGTCGGAGTGCCCCTCGCACATCCCCATCTGCCAACTTTGCCTCCACGCTTTTCGCAACTTGTTGTTGTTGTTGTTCGAGGGTGTTTTTGGTGTGCTGCCGTGGAGGTCTCGGGGAGGGCAGGGCGGTGGTAGGATTAAGCTGCCACTGCGCCACCCGAGACTTGACCCATTTGCCCAGGTTATTGCTTTTGTCCCCTTTGGTGGGTGCACAGAGGACGGCATAAGGGAAGAGGAAGAGCCTCCCCCATACTTCATCTTCGTCAGAGGCTATGGTCTCCTCCAGCTGACGGGTGAGGGCTTCGGCCACGACCATTCGCGCCGCCTTCGGGACGCGACGAAGGGTAGGAACACGCTCCCTGAAGAAGGCTAGCTCCTTCCCCCAGTCTCGATCAGGTTGCTGTTGTAAAAGTCGTTGGGCGACTGCCTCCTCCTCCCACTGGATGCCTTTGTAGGCATTTTGGGATTGGCCCTTTCTTCCTGGACGATAAGGAGCCACTTCTGGGAAACATTTCTTGACCAGCTTGCCCAGAATGGCGGCGTTGACTGATCCTTCACCCCTGTCCCTGGTCCAATCCAGGTACCGGCTTTGGATGTCGGCCCTGGGGATGTGCTCCGTTGGGTTGGGTATGATGTGGAGGAGGAGCCAGTCCGTGGCCTGGTTTGCCACGTCTTGCGATGTTATGGAAGCTGATGTTGATGGTAATCCTCGCCGCAGTGGTGGTGATGATTGTGGAGGTGGGGGTGGTTGTACTCGTGGTGGTGATGGCATGGTTTCCCGTGGTGTTGGTGGGGGCGTGGTTGCTCGTCGTGACAAAGCGGTGGGTCTTGGTGTTGTAGGTGTGGGGACTGATAGGCGTCGACGTGGGGGCGTCGGCGTACTGCTTAGCGTCGTGGACGTGGTTATGGCCACGGCCCTTGGATGGCGACGTCGCATGGTGACATTTTTGTCGTGTAGGTTGGACGGCACGACTTCTGCGGGAAGAGGAGGTTGGCGGTTCCGGGTTCGAGAGGCGACGGGGGGTGTGTTGATGGTCTCCATTGGTGTACACTCCTCCATTGTCCTTAAAAAAAGATTATGCAGAAATGCAACAAAGACCGAAAAACAATGTCCATAGAGAGTGAGAGGGTGACGTGCAGGAAAGTGACTTGCCGATTGCGGGGGGGTTCGTATGCGACTACCACCCCCCGGTTTTATGATGATCTGAAGGCTGTGAGGTTAAAAAGGTCCATGGCAGTCAAAAAGGTAGTCCAAAATCCAAGTTTCCTGTTGCTTGGGGTGACTTGCGTCGTTGTGATTGTTAAAAAATGCGAGTGTTAAAAAGAATTACCAAATTACGATTAAAAATAATTAATTCTTGTCAGAGACGTAAAAATTGCGATGTTTACTTTACTGCATCAGCTGGCTCTCCATAATGGTTGTAGATGTTGCTCTCGGAATAACTACATCCATCATATGATCATATTGCGTCTCAATTCTTTAAAAAATGAGTAGGAGCAGACAACTTTTATCTTTATGTTTTGATCAATGCGGACTACCAAAATCGATCTTCCGCCTGTACGGTTTATGTGATATGGTAGCACACATAGACGCCATCTTATACCCGACATTAAATACACACAGTGACAGAAAATTAGAAAAAAACACGGCACATGAAGGGTTACCTTACGTGATACACATCCAATTCTTGTTTAATTACCCTGAATGCTTGATGTGGAATATATGTAGAACAGAGCAAGTGTAAGACTCAAGTAATTCCGCTGTTCCGTCTTACTGCATGACATCCTGCCTGCAAATACCACAACCTACCATAAATTCAAGGAGTAGGGTCACTCTTAAAATTTTGTGAAGACGGTTGTAAAGATGCAATCGCGTTAAACATTCAGTTCATCAGATGGAAGTTTTGTAAATTCTCAATCACATATCTTATCTCATATCTCAATCCCGCTGTTGCTGAATTTGCACATCACATCCTAAAGGTTACATGCTTCCATCCATGGTTGCTCCCGTCATTGTCACTGTGAATTAAGGGAGTATACAAAGACAAATGGTACCGAATATGAAATATGAGAACAAGGATAATCCCAAGTTTGGTTCCAAGGAGCATACTTTTTTCGAATTAATGAATGAATGAAATGGAGTCTGAGGAAATGAGTAGTATTGTAATATAATGGGGCTTTATAATATTATACTTCAACTGGAACTGGAATTGAAAACCAGGAAGTAACCCTTCCTTGTCTATTATGTAGACTATTCCGTTCTAGTTTTGAAGCCACAAACTGAAGTGTAATCGGTCTTGAAAGCACGAGCAATAAAAATATCTTCCTTTTGCCCCGTCTGAAATTTAAGACTACCGTTAGTCATTACTACATCAAAAAGTTTGCCATAATTACTTTCAACTCGCATCCATTTTCCTCAGTCCAAGTGAAGTGTGTGCATTGGCTCCTTTTCTGGCAGAAGTCACCACATTCGTTTTCACCCCACGTAGCTTTGGAAACAAAGTCATTAACATCCTTGTAGTCACAATCATTCGCCCATTGATACTTCCCGTTGAATGTCCATTGAATGACTACAAATATCAAATAAGGTAAAGCCTATGTTGGTAAGCCAAGGAATAGCAAAGACACTTTTCCATCTAAAGCGCACCAAACGTTCTCTTATTAATGCCTGTTTTTACAATTACCTAAATTCCGTTTCACGACATATCCGCAAAAAGCGTTTGGATCCTTGGGAGTAAAAATGTCTTTCTCTGTCCAGTCCCCTTGTTCTCCCTGTAAACAGGTTTGAATGTAGACTCAAACCGACAGAAATTGTCAAGGTTACCATCAACCGACAAGAGTTACCCCGCTCCTCATTTCTAGAAAAATGGGTGCAAGGGGGTTTTGTCACACAGGCATCCCCGCACTTGTCAGACGTGGTGTTCACCCAATCCAGGGTGAAGCTTTTATAGTCGCAGTTCTTCGCCCACCGTACTTTTCCACCGTCTTGCCACTGAAAAAGGGAGACAGTAGCATCATCCTTTGTCTGTGAACCTTGAACGATGGACGCAATGAGCGCCACCGCGACCAGAAACAATAATGGAACGCAATTCATAATTTAGGCAACAGGTACTAACGTGGCAAGAGGAAATGTAAAGGTGATTCTGTTTCTATGTGAAGCCAGGCATTAAACAATCCAGGTTAACAACAGTTTTAGCTGCTTCTGGCATGGTTCCAATTCCTACTTAGTTATGCCTATGTGTTACGTTGTAGTTGCAATTTAAAGTAGGATGACGTATTGGTTAAAACTGGATCCAAAGCACTGATGATGACTCGTATAATTAATTAATCCAGAATTGAACAAATGTAATAAAAATTGTACCAAACAGACTGCCATCCAAATGAATGAATCACGTAACGCCGATTGGTCTGGTCAGAGGTTACAAGTGTTCTTATCTCTTATTCTAATTTCGTATTGCTTGTAGAGAGTAAATCGCTTCACGTCTACCAAATATCCAATGTTGCATTTTACGTTTGGTTTTGAGCCAACAATACTGACTCGTTGTTTTGCAGTTTGGTACGTTGACCTCAGTCGCCATCTGACGCAAGTCAAGTCGCAAAATAATATTTCCGCATTCATTATCAGTGTGCTCTCCTCGTACATTTGTCCTCCTCCTTTGTGATACGGAATACTCTGACCAAAGAAGTTATTTATTTTTCCTTTGTCCCCCACTTCATAATCATTCAGCCATAATCATATTATGGGGTTCAAACTGCAGATCATTGTATCCATCCTCACCTTACTCATCAATAAAATAAATCGTCAAACCGTTGATGATATACAACGTCGTTGACCTGTTCTCTCGTTAAAGTTAGATAAGTTAGCATTATGCAAGACATGGTATTCGGACATTCAATTAAATCTGTCCAAAGTAATCAATCTGCTATTTGTATATAATCCATGTGGTGTCAAAATCTTAATCAATAACTTCCTGCATGTACGCATAATCTACTCTTGCTTCAACAAAAAAACCTAGTCTAGAGGAGAGTACGTGTGGAGGGGATAATTGAGGCCGATTGGGAATGAGATCATGCTTACTCTACTTATGGGATTTCATTTCATGGGAATGGATGGCAATAAGAAACCCCTTGCATTTCTTCATCTCCTTACTTTTCCCCCTGCCATACAATCCAATTGAATATTGGTATTGACTTTTGAGTATTACACAATACTTAAGAATGAACTCTGTTGGACCGAGTGTGTCGTATCGTGGTATTTGATATTAGTGGTGGTGGTGGATGATGTAATAGAATGTTGAGTCACTCTTCCTTCGAAAAAGAGTGGCATGCATGCATTACAATACAGCAGAAGGAGGCCAAATATTTGCTTTCTTCTGATACATACTGATTGTGACTGCTATATGTGTAACCGTTTATTTGCATATCTTCTCTCCTCTGATAAACTGTCACTTGTTATTTGGACTTTATTCTCTCACAGTTTGTTCATTCAGCAAGTTAATATCAATTCAGGCACTCCAGTCTGACCTCGTAACATTTGCAACTTACAATTACAAAAATCCATAAATTATAAGTCGAGCATTTCACATAAGGTTCGTTTACAATTTTAATTAATTAATTAATTTTTTGTAAACATATTTAAAAACGTTGGGACGATATTAGGGAACCACCCTTTCCTACTGGCATTATGGAGTTCAAGGCTGGAAATCTCATCATAATCGCTCTGACAACTTGTTGTCTTTTCGGTCTCGTGTCAGCGATGAACCCTCCTGCAAGGAAGTGCGGTTGTAAGTCAAGCAGTGTGGGGTCCACACCCTAGTCCTTTTCCTTCAATCCAACGATATTCAATTGCGTCATTAATTATCGTCAGAGATGCCATAAGCAACGGAATTTTCGATGTGACAAAAATACGCGTTTTTCTGGCAGATCAAGTTTGCAGTAGTAATAAATGATTTAATGGATTTTTTTTGGTGGTCATTTTGGGACAAATTATTGCTGGAGGAAAACTAAAAATTGTCACTTTCGTTTTGAAATGAACAAGATTTTTTGTTAACACTTATAGATGAAAAGGGGACATTTGTTGGAATGGACGTCACCAATTGTACGGATCAACCCTGTCTTTTTGCCGCCAATCAAACGATGACCATAAAAACAACCTTCAATCCAAGTATGAACATGGATTTTATTCCATTCGTTCTACTGCTTACTTGACAACAATGTTTTTGAACATTTCAGTCCAAACCGTTCTTACCGGCCTACACATGGAAATTGAATATTACTGCCCATACCAATCCACAAAAGAAACTTCGTACAACGGTGCCGTCCCCGGAGCATTCCTGTCCGGAACCGAATACACTACCTCAAAAACTTTCCAAACTCCCGGTCTTTACAACTGTGTAAGTTGACACTACTATCTCATCAACCGCATTGGCTTTAGTTTATGTACCTTGCATCCATTTTCATTATAGAAGGCGGGATACTTCCATCTGCAGTTGTGGGACCCAAGGAGTCAATATTACCTTGTGGTTATAAGATGCTTCGATGCGAAGGTATCACCACCATCTAACAACGCTGATTATGGAAGTATCAATAACGGCAACAATCTGATCCCACAATTATCTGGTGACAAGATCAGTGGTGGACTGACGTCATTCGGGAATATAAGGTTGGAAACCCAAGGTTTCTACTTTATGGTTGTGTATTGCATTGCATTCCTTTAATTGCTCCGCCCCATTATCAATTCTAATGTAAATCTCATTTGTCAAAACATCCACACTGCTTTTATCAATATTGATTTTGAGTAAATATTTTCTACATTCCTGTGTCACAATTCCATTTTCGAAACTTCACAGCTTTTGCAACGGACGGACTCGTGGAGCACAGGTAGTATATAGCTAGGACACGCTACATCATGAAAGCTGACAAAAGTTGTAATCTACATACTAAATAGCCCTTTGCGCAAATAAGCATTGTACACCTATTGTACCATAGTTAAATTCCCCTCGATGTTTCAATAAATGACGAGCTGAGTCGTTTAACATTGTTTCCAGGGAATTGTTCCCTATGCTTCTTTCTCATCTATTTATTTCCGCTCCAACGACGCATGAGTCAAGGGTCCATTTCCCAGATAAGACAAAGGACAGACGGTTCCCTTGTCCCGTTTGAAAGAAGCCGACACTATAATGGTACATTACTGATTACTATGTATAAGGAGTCGGCACTTGAGGACGGTTCATGGCCGGAACGGGCGTTACTCCGACATTTCCCTGCAGCCTTAATGGGAATGTGTTTTGGGGAAAGGGACATTTCAAGAAACGTGAATTGAAGACTCATGAGGGTGAACCAGTTACCCCGAATGATGACAACACATCGGGGTCGCAAAACACTGACCAAGGAAGCCAAGTGGTGGAAGCCAATATGGAGGACCTAAGATGACAATAATGATTTAACTACTTCAACATGGAACAAAACGATTTCTTACAATTGGTCAGATTACTAAAATAAGTATACAAATGAGCAAAATACCCACCCAGCAAAAAAGATGTGTATGGTCAACCATTCAAGATAAGAATTCAGACTGTCCAAATAAAGGTCTGGCTATCTTATTTATCCCAAAGCGTTACGTCTGCATATGATTTTACAATCACCATGAAACACAATGTTGGCCCAGCAGATGCACTTGGTGCTTCATTTGCTTTTATATTTTATATAGACTGCTTTTATATTGCCACCATCCACTTTAAATTATTCAATTCAATCAAAAACAAATGTATTTCATATTTGTTGTTGACAGTCAAACAAACACCTGCCCAGGCGTATTTTAAGCAAATCACGGAATGAGAAGAATCGATCTGTTGAGCGGATATCAATCAATTATTTACTGCAAGTACGTACAATCTTTACGTCTTCAACACGACGACAAGCAAAAAACTAAGCCTGGAGATTTACGTGTGTGGAGGGGATAATTAAGGTCGATTGCGAGTGAGATCATGCTTACTACTTATGGAATGTGACATTAATTAATAGAGACCATAAGCATAAGAGATACCATCTTATCGATGTGCATACCATATTAACCATAAGCATCAGCAACTGAATTTTTTATGTGGCAAAAATACGTATTTTTGAGGCAGACACCAATCAAGTTTGCAGCACTAACTAATGATTTAATGGTTCCGGCATTTTTTGGTGATGGTCATTTTTGGACAATAATTGCTAGAGGAAAACTAAAAAATATCACTTTCGTTTTGAAATTAACAATATTTGTTGACACTTAGAGATGAAAAGGGGCCATTTGTTAGAATGGACGTCACCTCAAACCATCATAAGTTCCTACTTAGCCCCATCTCAAATGGAAGTTATACCATAATCCTTTCGTTTCTTCTGTTTTATAAATTCCATTTCCAAGGTTGCATTCCTTCTATTTTACGTAACGTTGTGAATATCGTATATGGAAGAAGCACAATGTATCTACTGCTGGGACACAAAAGATTTATATATTACCCATTGTTCCTGCCCTTCGTACATTACTTTTTGTGGAGGTCTCAGACTCAATACAACCTTGCTTCTGCCTTAAGGAGGACCTGCCCACTAAACAATTCATACTGCAATACTAGAGGTGGGGGGCAAAATGAAACTAATCATCTGCATCTGGTTGGCATTTCTGGCTAGTGCCCTGGTCGTACTGGCTGCTCAACGTAAGAACCATGTGAATCCGATTCTTTGCCGCCTTGTAATCATTTATAAATAGACGAGGGAACTGTTGGGAACAAACGAGCCGCTCGAGGGTACCATCGTCGCGTACACTACCGCTACCCGCAGTATGACGACGAGTATGACTTCCAAATCAACAGGTGCCAGAATGGGAGGAACGATTGGTGGTGTGAGCCCGGCGGTAAGGGGAAGTAGAGTCTGGTAAACACAACAATTTGCACCCGTGGGTTACCCTAATTGAATGGGAAATGAATAATAAAACAAGTTTCAAATCGTAAATAAAGAACTCTTTGTAATCATGAACCACCCCCACTCTCACCATTGTCATTATGTTTATTATGTTGCTAATGTATCATACTACAACGCAATTAATGACGTAGCTCCTTGCACCACAGACTGTGGCTGTTCCTGTTCCCAGGTGCCCTTTACTCATTTGTTTCCACCCCCACGTTGTTGAGGTCACCGTTGACAGTCCACCCAAAATAGCCTGAGGCAGTCAGCAACCATGTCCAGTACACAACATTGAATACAGCATAAGTAACGAGGATTATTGTGGAGCCCCATCCTTCTAAGATTCTGAAGTAGAGATGGTGGTTGTGAATATCCGCCATTTCTTCGTCGTTTCCTAATGTATTTCTGATCCCTCCCTCCAGAAACTGATAGAGTCAATTAAAATTGGCTATAGTGTATTACAATAGTCAGGTTTCCCGATGTACAACATGTTGGTTGCATGTCACTGGAGACACATACATTGGGAATAGTGGCGGAGAAAAAAGTGTATTTGAAAAGTTGTGTAGTTTCATTTAGACAAAGTTTTTCCCATTTCGGATTAACCTTGTGACACAGTGGTGACCAGTACAAATTCCTGTTACACTTACCTCTTGAAGTTTATCAGGTGTCAGGAGCTGTTTTACCCTTAAACGGACCCTAAGCATAACCAAACCATAAATTGAGGATACATTAACCATTCAAAAATGACAAACCAGGCAGTGTAAGAAAATCCGGCCAGCGATACAAAAACATGTGCAATGTGCACCAACATCCAGATGTCTGTCGCCTTCAAGTAGTCCACCTTTGGGGCACTTGATGTAAACGGAATAGGGTTACTTATGTGTAATTACAATTTGAAATGCAATTTTCCCACCTCATAGAGGTAAACATAACGGTCAATGCGAGAAGGGTTGTCATAGAAATACCAATCCGAATGTCCATTTGAGCGGGTGAAAACAGATAGCCGAATAACGACAACAGAACAAACAAGGAAGCCATCAAGTATGTTTGTAATAGATGATGAGTTATGTTTCTCCTTGCCACCAAATCGAATTGAAGGTTGGAATACAGCACATCTGAAATGTTTAGATACATACACTGACTTATCAGCACTTGAGAGGCATTGGAGTTGTATACGCGAAGAAAAGATGGAGCCGGTGAACAACTTTTCGCTTGAGTTGAAAGACTTAATCTGAAAGTCCCAATCCGGCTGAGCTGTTTCGTGAAGATACACAGGGGTCTCCAAAAATGTGTACCGTAAATTTGTTGTCGGGTATGCAACTAATAAGAATCAAGTCACTTAGTAAGATCGTCTGCAAGTAGTTAGTAACATACAGCTTTTGATGGTGAATACACATCTTTGTGTGTCAAAAGGGTAAAATGTCATGTCCATTTCACAGTTGACGGTAGGCAGTAATCTGTAGGTGTTAAGGATTTTTTGAGTTGTGGAAATGGGCGTAAACTTATCTCCACCTTGTGTGGTAAAAGATATTGCCAAGCTGAGGCGCGAGTAGAATTGAGACACTCTCCTCCAAAAGTTTGGGTTGCTGGACATGAAGCATTTCTTCTACATCATCAATTCTAGAATAATTGAAAAACCGATATGCCTACCTAATCCAGCTCCTTACCAATGTATACGTCGGGTGTCCATATATATTGTAAGAATCTAGGTGCCAGGTTTATTAGAGTTCCATTTATCCCTTCCCCTGAGATATTACGCTGGTTATGCTTTAAAATATTGTAGTCAGTCCAAACCAGAAACATATTCATGTCAACCATGACTTCCTGTAATTATCCAAAGACTGAAGTAACGAATTGTAACCGGGAGTAAAGGTGAGTAGTTAGGTATGTGCTTACTTGTTTGAAATCATCGAATGTTAGAATTTTTCGAACATCCACATGGACCTTGCATTCCACAGGGGTTTCAATTACGTTCAGACTTCCGTTGTCGAACCGTCGAATGGTTTTGTTCATCGGGGGTAGGTACACTTTATACCCTTTTGGCAGCCAATCAACGCCATCACTTTCGGCACCCGCAAGGGGTCTGTCAGTAGCAAAGCTACACAGGGATGCCATACCATTCTTTTGAATTGGCTCCGTGCCTCCAGCTTCCATCTGTCCTGGGAAGAAGTCAGTGGTGGAAATGTTTACTTTGTCCCGACAGATAACATTTAACAGCTCCTGGAGGTCCTCGGGTTGGCGGAAGGAGGGGGAGTGGTGGAGGAGATGATTGTAGGGAACCTACAAGGTGTCTCAAAAGGACAGCAGACCATGGTCCTTCGACAAATGTTTGCCACCTGTCCTGACTTGAAGAAGGTACTTAGATACTTCTTCTTAGATATAGATTTAAATGTTTTATTTTTGCCAGTGTGTCGACTTGGATGGAAAGACCCTCCCAGCCTTTGATAAGTACAAGGAACAGTGTCAAATTGAAGACAATAAAGGCCGCATCGATCTTTTCCCTGAAGAGGTTCGTGTGATAATATTCAAAATGGGACAAATAACAATCTTTTTGTGTGTCCTATTCCTGTAGTTGAAAATGATGATTTTGGCCAACCTGGAAACGAAGGACTTGGCCTCTTGTCGTCTGGTGGACAGGGCTTGGAGCAAAACTGCAACTTCGCTCTTTGAAAAGGAGGCAATTGTGGACGTCTTCAAAGCTTTTGTGGAGCCCCCTCGAACCAGCCGCCGAGAGCAGAAGAAAGAAGAGGAGTCGTCCGTCATCTCGTTCAAAAACTTCAAAGTCGTCAAGGATGCTTCCTACTCTTGGATTCCCTTTCCCGAGTTTGCAGCCAAGGTCCTGACAGGTCTAAAGGACAGAGTGGTGGGAGGAGGCAAGGATGTGGAAGGACTGACCATCTCAATCTCAAGTTTGGGTCGGTCGCCCAAAGATGAGTGGACTTTCTTGGCCAGTCTCTTTGCCATCTGTTCCAATGTGAAAAATCTAAAGTTTGAGTCTGAGGCGGAGTTTTCAGAACCCCCTGGATACCGTTTGGAAGTATTGGACGTAAAACTTCCAGTCCTGAACCAGGTGAAGACCTTAGTTTGGAGTTGTTGGGGCGGGGGCCCCTCGTCAAGCATTGCTCTCGTCACGCCCAACGTGGAGGCCATTGTGGATAGTTGGGGTTGGAGTCCCAGTTCCAACCCTGGTATCCACCGTCCCCGCGTGTCCCACCGTGGGACACTCTACTCTTTGGAAAAAGAAGGCTACTGGCCTCGTCTCAAGTCACTTCAAGGAGTATGCCTTGTTACCACGGTTCAACCAGTCCGCCCCCTTGTCAAAATCTCTCTATTCATCGAGGGCGCCCTCAAACTAAGTCACATCCTCCCTCTCATGGAAAACTATTCCCGCACTTTGGAGGTTCTTAGGCTAGAGGAGCCCACGAAGAATTACTACTCACAAGCAGAACCAAGGTATCAGGGGAGGGGGCCCTTCCCCCACATGCCCAAGCTAAGGAGTCTGAGTCTCCTCAACGCAGACCCACGTAAGAAAAATCCGTTTTTGTTTGTTTGGGGTTTGATACAAATTCATGTTCTTATTTTCTTAGGTCAGTTGGACGAGGAGGGATTCATCTTTGGAGACAAATTGAGACCAGCGAACGTCCAGGTCAGTTACTGTGTCTTGTGTCATACAGAACTAAAAGTGTTTTCTTTTCTTGTTTATCTCAGAATCCCATGCGACTGGAGACCCACTTCCCTGGTCTTACGACCTTTGAATTTACTGTGGCCAAGCGCTATGGTGAACGTCCTCGCTTGGTACGATATGGTCGTCGTCGTCCTTACACAAACCTGGAAACTTGCATCAACTTCCTGAATTTCTTCCCATTAATCTTTGAAGACGATTTGGAGGAAGGACCCACCTTCCCTTCTGTGAGAAAGCTGACGTTGAACTGGATGGATCCAGAGGAGGACTTTGAAGCTTGGAAGGTTTGGACACGACGAGTCGTAGCTAAATTTCCTAACGTGGAGGGAAATCCTCATGTGGACATGTGGAATGGTCTATAAGACAGTATCAAGGAGGATAAGACGGAGGAAGACAGGATCCTTGCCGAATGGAAGGCGTTGGAAGGAAGGGTTTAAAAGTTACAATTAGTTTTGTAAACCACCATTTATGTACACACAAAATTAGTTCACTATACGAGTACTTTTCATGTCGCTTTACTTTAAGAAAAAGTCATCCTGTCTTTCGTTTAGTTTTTACCACTTTTCCTCAAGGTGTCGGCTGTATGTAAATCAAATTGAAGTTCTCAACATAATCAATTGTTTTAATTCAACTATCTTCTCTTCATCCATCCGTCTGATTTCATTTGTGAAGCATTTCCTTAAATAAAATAAATTGTAATCTGTAAAGCACCGAGACAATATTCCTTCCTATGCATTTCACAAAACCATATGAGCGACAAGCTCGTGGGCATTTTTAAAACTCTGGAAAGAAAGTCTGAGTGGGTCCAACCAGAGGTTTTGATCTGTCATTGCAAGACACGTGATTCAGCTTTCTGCCACACTCAATTTCTCGAAGCAAGTCTCCAATGTCCTCCGGACGAGGACGGACTGAGGACCGTAGTTTGGCGATCTTTGCAATCTGGTTTGCAGTCTTTCCACACGTGGCTGTGTTTTAAAATGTGACAATTTCAGTTCATGCACGTTTAGCTCACAGTGGAACGTTTTCTGTGACAAATCTCGAATTGGCAGTTATCACATAAAAAGTTCCATTGTGAGTTGACTGAGATTCTTTAATTATTGAATTAAGGAATTTACCCTTGGGAGGAGGCCGAGGTGGAATAGGCGGAAGGACAAACTTTGCCCCAGCCAACGGTCCAGCGGGTTGGGGAACAATGGGTCCCTTCAGTCCTGGTGGTTTAGGTTTTGCAGGTTGTACTGGTGTTTGACTGAAGTCAAGGTGACCATCATCCATGGCAGGAGTCGCGACAGGCCTTGGTGCTTGTTGTAGCAAGGAAGCTAAACTTTTTGGGCCTTCTGAGGGGGATTTTGCCATAACTGGGGCAGGTACAAATACTGCTGGCTTTTGCTGTTGAGGGGGCATCTGTGGTCTGGATATTGGCTGCATTTGAGGTACCTGTGGTGGTACAAAGACTTGAGGAGAGAAAGTAGGAGGGGGAGTTGGTGCCATGACAGGAGTATTAGTCGGAACATTATTGGCATTCATATTGGCCCACGGAAGGTTGCTCATAACTGTGGTTTGGGCAGTTGTCGGGGTCCCTCTTGGTCCCTTTACCCACGGTGGAGCCATCCTAAAAATTAAGCCAATTCAAGGACTATTTTAGTAGTTTTAGCCAGAATTATTTCAAGCACAAAATAACAAACCTGGAAATTTTTGTGACTTCTAATTCAATCTTACTTTTTTCAATCACTAAAATTGCTCAAATGAAGTGTTCTACCTAAATCATAGAATTTTAGAAAACAGCAATTTCGTATTCTATACAAATGCCAAGTCAAATGTTCATAATTGAGAGAGTGAGTGGAAACAGAAAGAAGAGAGAATGTGGGAGTTTAAGTGTGGACAAGGTTACTCTCAAAATTGCACTGATTCTATTTTTACGATCGTATCGTATATAACAATCCCAACTCTCCTTACACAGTCAACGAGCAGCAAAAAACGTGTAAGTTGTCATTTTTATATTTAGACTGTAAAAGAAAGACCAACTCAAGGAAAGTCTTAAAAGAGACATTGCGTAATACACAGAGCGTAAGAAGAGTTAGGAAAAAAGACGGTGTACTTGCACAAGAAACCCGGGATATCTATGTCCAAATGAGCCAATATCTCCCTACATACATTTATAATGACGTTATAGTGAGCAACCGTTTGGTGTCGGGTCCCAAAATTGGAATTATTCGCAATTTGCGTACATTTTTAAAACGACGGAATCCTACGGGGTTGTCATTATGCCTCTATACCAAGACACATGGAATAGTTAATTCCTATTCGCTTGAATCTAATAAATCTAACATCTAACAAAAATTACACGACCTAGATACTGATGTCTTGTTTATGGTAACCAATCGATTGTTCCATTGTGGAAATCCAACAAAGTTAAGTTAAGACACAAATCTCACACACGCTATGAATAGATGGTTGTCCATTATCTTTCAAACACTACTAGTAACCAGGCGTGCAAAACTTTCTTAAGATGATGATGTCACCATTGTTGCTAGGGGCGTTTTTCCTCTTCTGCTTTTTTCAATATTGTCCGCAGGTAAAGAATTAAAAGTGGCTACGATGCCTTCAACAGAGTTTTACTCTTCTGTTTAGGGGTACTTGGGGATGGGGACGATGGGGGCGTAGACATCTCCGATGGCCCAAAGGTAAGTTTAATAGACGCAAGTCAAGGGGAACCACGTACAAAGTTTCCATATGGTTCAACAGAACCATACCAACTACCAGTTTGAGAGCAAGCATCGCTCAGGGGTTTGCTTAGGGACTTACAACGATGCTAAAGGATTTATGACGGCTCCTTGTAACACCATCGGAGGGATCCACATTGATTTCGTGATTTACCGATGGTAAGCCCTACAGTCGAGGTACCATACTTTCTTGAATGACTTTTGTTCAGGGGGGACGATGGAGTTTTCTTCCTCATGCCAAGACGAGATAACGAAAAGAAGTGCATCGATGTAACGAAAAATAAAGACTCTGCCAAAACTTGCATTTATGATGTCATGCTCAACACCTGCAATATGACCGAATTCAATCACACACAACTTTTTTGGTTTGAGTCTATCAAAGGGGAGGAGGTAAAAGTGTCGTCAGTAAATTGTTAAACACACACATAAAGAAACACGATGACTATTTAGGGGTTTGGAATCATTCGAAATGTACGCTATGACGTAACTAAAACCTGTACAGTCAAAGGGCCTCCAGCTTTGCGTGTTTTCAAACCTGACAAGTTGTCAAGTCTCAAGGTCAGGCTAGAACCAGCCACTGTTGAGGAGAAACGCGACTTCCTGTGGAAGCGAAAACGTAGCAACTGCACCGAACCCATGAAACGGGTAAGGGGGGAAGACTGAGACCATGATTAATGCACAAACCATTAATCGTGTTTTGGGTTGTTTTTATGTAAGGGTTGGAAATACATACCGTTTTCTGAATAAAACATTTTAATCCACCATTTATTGCGATGTTTCAAGTGACATTTGGGTAGATACGTCTGCGAAAAACCTTAATGAACTTAAATCATTTTGATTTTCATAAACGGACTCAGATTGAAATATGTTACGGATGACAGGAAATTGACAATTGTATATCTCTACCACTTCCGGATGGAGCGTAAAGGCGGACTGTTTCACAGTGTGGACGACTACCCTCGTAGCAAAATTTGAAGACACCAGAAAAGGTACCAGTGGCTAGGCATTTAGGATTTTCAAGATGTACTACTTGGAACGTGGCTGCGACACTTACGTGACTCATGAGCTCCTAGTTAGTTACTTGGCGATCTAGCAAAGACCGCAGGAGTGCCAAGCTGTCCAACATGATTCAAGTTATTGAAGACATGGGCCCCAAATCATTAGGAGGTTAACTCAGACGTAGTTTGGCTCAACGGTTCAGACACTGGAAGTCTGTATCCAACCCTTCAAAGGGCCACGGCGGAAAGGTTGGAGTTACATGTCGATTACCCGGAAGACATTGAATCAGGAATCGAAGTTGAGTCGTTTGGAAACGAACTGTGGAATCTGATAACGGACATATGTGACAACGACAACTTCATTCTTATAGTAGACGACTGTTGTGGTTCTCGGTACATTCCAGAATCCATGGATACTTCGACATCCTGCTTCGAATGGTGCGAAGCAGGATGTCGCT
>JAQGCL010000301.1:0-16501 GCA_034699605.1 Isotomiella paraminor | reverse complement strand
AAAAAATTCAAATTTCACGCTAAAATCGCATCTTGCCCTTATACTATAATGTTTTAGCCACACTTTGCAAAAAAATTCAAATTTCGCGCTTATATCGCATCTTGCCGTTCGGTTTGTTCGGTTCTTACATTCGTTGGTTTTAACCTGCGAATAGGAGAATCGCAATCGGTTGCGATTGTGATAATCGCTTACCAAGACTTGTTTATAGGTAAAAAGTTTTATGATTGCACATTTTTTGTTTTCATTTTCATGTAAATAGAAATGGTGAAGACAGTTGACTGATTTTGACGCCCGAAATGTTTTGTTCTGAAGCGGTTAATGACATTTTAGGTAAGCAGGAATCCATCAATTGACAAATTGCTGACTTTGATAAGACATTTATCATAGAAAGAAGTTATGACAGTTGACTGATTTTAACGCATGCACGTTTTTTTGTCAAGTTGTGGTTCAGGTTCAATGGTTCAATACTGAAGTAGGGGGAGAAAGTAGCAACAATTACAACAACAATAGCGACTTTCTCCTGGCTTCCAGACAAAATCAAGGCAATAATGCGTGGGTTCATCAATTCACATCAAGACAGAAACAGGCACAAGTCGTCGCAATGACGACTGATAATTCTTCATTTACTAATAATAATGAGACTGCGGTGGGTGTGGTTAAGAACAGCAGCAGCAGCAAGTGGCGGAGGATTCGTGTCAGCCTCATCTCATCCACCCTCCTGGTAAATAAATGTCTTAAAAATTGTACCTATTTTACGTACATATTAAAATGCTGCACAAGTGCAAATGTGCCAAAATGCTGATAGAAAAATGCCAGCAGGAAGTGGTCTTGAGGGGTAGAAGGGTCATCATCGTCCCTTGTCCATCGTGCGATTACCAGCACGACGGTTTTTCTCAGCTGAATGGAATGGGTGTAAGTCACTTTGTCATTTTACTATAGAAAACATGGGACAAGGGAACATAATATCCCGGTGTTCAATTGTGCAGGTGTTGGCTAATTCTGAATACCACTTGAATGAAAATGGTATCCTTGACGCCCTAAAGTTATTATTGTCAAGATTATAATTTCGTAGATGCGTTTACCCTTCTTGCAGAGTAAGATTCGCTTTCGTTTCGTCGTAAATCTAATTTACGCTTGGGCATAGGATTAAAAGATTAAAAGATGTTTCAACGCTCAAAATTTATAATATTTGTACGGTTTTTATTGTTAAAGACGTCAGGAGTCTGTCCCTCGCAATAGTAAATGTGACAGAAACCTGTGACTTTAATGTAAATAAATGATTCACTGAAGGAGAAATGATAAAACTTGATTGATTTTGACGCTGAACAATTTGTATTCGTCTATTCTCAATGTCTGCAGATCCAGAGAACACATTTTCTGCTTCTATTTTTATGCAAATATAAAAATGAGGAAACTTGAATCCCTTTGACCCTGGATTTTCTCTTTTTACAAACAACACATCCATCCATTACGAAGACAATGATGAAATTTCAGCTTCTTTCTCTCCTTTATTTAATGGGAAGAGTGGGAAAATGGGTGGGGTTCAGAGAACCATGGTCAACAACAGTAGCATCAAAGCAGCTGGGGGAGGAGGTCTCCGTCTCATTCCATCAATTCATAAGGCAACTTTCCTCTTCGTCATTAGGAAAGTTGGAGTGGGTGTGGTTCACCCCACCAGCAGCGGCAACAATTGAGGGAGGAGTTCTCCTTTCCCTATTCCCCCTCAACTTGTGAAGTATTTTCCATTTTTCCATTTTTACATTTTTAGTAATCAAACTTGGACACTCCAAAGATTTGATTATAAAGTTTTTAATTTTAATACATATTTTATAAGGGTGTCATAGATGACTCGGCAAGGTCATGTTAAAAAGAATGACACTGGAGTGATTGTTTTGACGCTCAAATTTTATTATTGACATGATTTTAATTCCTGTAGGTGATGGAAAAT
This sequence comes from Isotomiella paraminor, assembly GCA_034699605.1. Taxonomy (NCBI): domain Eukaryota; kingdom Metazoa; phylum Arthropoda; class Collembola; order Entomobryomorpha; family Isotomidae; genus Isotomiella; species Isotomiella paraminor. The sequence goes on along the minus strand of JAQGCL010000301.1, from coordinate 14,553 downwards.
GGGATTGTAAAAACTTGGGCATTATGCACAGTCAAGTTTTGCATTTCTTATACATCCGGAAACGACGCGACTTGACGCTCAAAATACTTTATTCACGATAATGTTTGTAAATTTTGTAGATTTGTTGGAGTTATCTATACTAAATGTGATAGAAACGTAGAAAACCCACGGCGGAAAGGTACATCAAAATGTTTGAAAGTTGACTTATTTTGACGCTTGATTTTTTTTGGTTGAAAACTTGGACATCTAAGTTTGACGCTCAGAACTTTGTACTGTAAAGTGTTTTTAATTATTTACAGGTCAGCGTTCCCTTCGTTCCTTGATATACCAAATTTTATGTCAATAAACCAAAAACTCACAAGGACTCGTCATGTAAAGAAAGGATGAAAGTTGATGGATTTTGACCCTCAAAAAAACTTCGGATAGTCAAGTATCCACTTTTCGTAGATCCCAAAGCGTACATCAAGCAGCAGGCGGGGAAAACAATGGAATTTGAATGATTTTGACGCTCAGAAGTTTTCATTGTCAACTTTTACATTTTTGAAGATTGACAGAAAGAAGTAGTTAATTCTGCATGAGGCAGCAAGAATAAATGATGGCATTTTTGTTTGATTTTGACGCTCAAATTTTTATTTCCATTCAAATTCAACACCTGCGTTGCGTGGTCCAATCAAATGATAAGTCAACAAAGGGAACGATTGTCATTGCCAAATTATAGCGATACAATACTGAACTTTTGTCCTTCACAATTTATCAAAGCTGGAGTGGGTTTGGTTCATGGTCAACAACATAACAGTATCAACAACGTGTGGGTGGAGCCCTCTTCTTTCTCCTCGTTCGCACTGATGCAGTAACAAACGGATTTTGACCCTCAAAAAAACTTTGGTGAGTCAGACCGACTTAAGTCAAGTACGTTATTAGGGAGTATGCAAATTGCAGATATTTTTTGCTTGTAAATTGAGATGAAAGTTTATTGATTGACTCTGACGCTGAAAATGTTTATTCACAAGATTTTAATTATTTCAGATAAGTCAAAGCTAATTTCATATAAATAAAATTCCAAATTCCAAATTTTGTATTCATATATTTTTATTTTTTGAAGATGTTATAGATGAATCGACTCAAGCATGTGTGGATGTTGATGTCGTCAGGACAGGTCGGCTCAATAATTCAGTAGTAAATAGAAACTTGTGTTCATAGGGAGAAAATAAATTATGAAAAATGATTAAAAATCAAGATAAACGGTTGATTGATTTTAACTGTCAAACTCTTTAATTGTCAAGTTTGGAATTATAGGTATGTAGGTCAGCATTCACTTCGTTCCTTGGTGTAGTAGTTCCGGTTGTTGGAATGCAGTAAAGAAAGTTGGGTGTATAGCGAGAAAAGAAGTTATGAAAAGATATTAAAAGTAATTTAAAATGATGATTGAGTTTGACGCTCAAAATTTTTATTTCACATATTCTAATTTAGAAACAGGTCAAACACGTACTTCGCCCTTTCGTAGTATGCGCCAATTTCATATCAATAAACGAACTTTGCTTACGTTGACGCTTACCAACTGTAACATGCTTCCAGCATGGACCATTGGAAATGTTAATGAAGCACAGAAATATGGAACTTGACAAGTGAAACTGGCACACTTCAAAGATTGTATTCTCAAGTTGTTAATTTTAATAGATTTGACAATGTCGTCATTGGCATTTAATTTTCAATTAGTCATAAAAACTCAGAAACACTTCATGGAAGAAAGGATGAAACTTGAAGGATTTTGACCCTCGGGTAGTCAAATCAACTAAAGTCAAGTATTTGCTTGAAAATTGAGATGAAAGTTCATTGATTGACTCTGACGCTGAAAATGTTTTTACTTGACCTAAAAATAAAAACCTGTGCCTTTTTAAAATGTTTATTGATTTAGAAGCTCTTATGTTTATATTTGTGTGTTTTCATTTTTTGTAGATGAGTCGGCACTACCTGCCTTTCGTGTACTAAATATATAAGAATGTGCAATAAGTCAGACTGGATTTTGTTGAGGTATTTAGGTACATGACAGGTACGAATCAGGGAAGTTTGAGAAAGTACCAACCATACCACAACGGTGACTTTCTTCTGGCTTGGAGACAAAATCATTCACGTCAAGCAAGACCAATTCAGATCAACGGTGGTTCAGGGTCATTAACAGCAGCTCATCAAGCAGTGGGGATGGGGAACAAGTCCTCCTCGTACTCGTCAAATTGATCCACTTGTCAAATATTTAAGAGACAAACATTACAACCAAATTGTACATATTTGATTAATTTGTTTGATTTTAACGCTCAAAATGTTTATTTGCCTCGTATTATTGTTGGAGTAGGTGTGGGTTCGGTGCATATGGTCAACAACATTTTATGTAGATAAATAGAACTTAACTTGACTGACTTTGGCGTTTAAATCTTTTAAGGTACTACGTTTTAGTTTTTGCAGATTTTGAAAACCTTTCTTTGAATACTGGAAGAATAACTACTAAAGCAACAACAATGATACAGCAATTGAGCGACTTTGAGGTTCAAAAGTTTCTATTTTCAAGGTTTTAATTTCTGTAGATACAAAGAGTAAACAAAAGTCATATCCGAACCTTGCTAAATATGATTTAAACTTGAAAATATGGCAGGGAGCTTTGACGATCAAAATTTGTTATTTACCTGATTTTAGTCTTTTGAGGGTCAAACGCTTTTCAGTTTTGTACCGAAAAAGAATTGTTTGATGGAATTGAAAATGATGAATCTCAGATAGACTGACTTTCGCATTTGATTTGTGGTCTGTATATTGACTTCGAGGCCAAATTGGAATCCACAGGCAATAATTGAATTGATGCGTGGGTTCATCACAAATTTATTACTACAGTCGGCAGTTTTATCGCAAAGGCTTTATTGCAACGGTTTGACTCATTTTGATCCTGAGAGTTTATGAAAAGACAAAAATAAATGAGAGTTTATTGGGTTCGACGCCGATATGCTTTATTGTGCGGGTGTACACAGTACAGAGTTGCAAAACAGAGTTCCTTCTAAATTACATACGGAGTCACTTTGACGGTCAAAACATTTGTCGCCGAAGTGTTTAATTTTTTACAGTTCAATGGCGTGTAATCTGATACAGATTTCGACATAAAGCCTGCAGAATTTTCATTTCAATAAAAAAATAGAATGGCTGACAGATTTCTTAATTTCTTAATGAGTCGCCAAGTGTAGAGTCCTCGTCCCCGTCAGCGTTAATCAACTTGTCAAACATTTAGAGACTAAACAATAGAAACAAACTGTACATATTTGATTATGTTTGGCGCTCAATTTTTTTATTTCAATTGTTTAAATTTTTAAAGATGTAAAAACAGTTACCATTGTGGTCATTTGATTTTGTGGTTGTTGAACTTTCATGCAAATATATGAATGATGAAACTTGACTGACTTTCACACTGACACATTGTCATTGCCATGTTCATAATTTTTGTAGATGTAAAAAAAACTACGACTTTCTCTCTTTCGACTTCGAGGCCAAATTAGAGTCGCAATTGCTCCTGTGCCTAATGCTGCTACTCTCTGATGAACCTCACCCATTGATTTTCTAGCTTCGATAAGTCCCGGTCCCCAGACGAAATGCAAACTTTTCTTTTGCAATTTCAGTTCATCTTGCAATTTTCTAAGGATTTTGAAATTTTGAACCTGTATTTAAGTCGGGGACCATAGTAAAAATGGATTTGAAAATTTAAATCACGTTTAATGTTACGCGACATTTCCAGTCCAATGCCAAAATTTCCAGTTGACATACATAAGTTCAGAACAAGAATAATTGAATGATTTTGACGCTCAAAATGAATTCTTAACTGCGAAATCTGTCATTCTGTCAGATATCACGGGACTCCGGTTGGAAAATGAACATGACAGAATTTGTAAGAAGTTGCCTATGCAGCAAGTGGGGGAGGAGTCGTCATCCTCATCATCTTCAACTTTGATCAATTTGTAATGTATTCAGCAAAGTAAAAATGTGTAACCAATAAAATTTGTACCTATTCCAATGGATTTTCATGTAAATAAAACAATGATTTTGACGCTCAAAATATTTTACCCGCGTGGTTTCAATTGTTGAAGATGAATAAATCACTGGATGAATAAAGTTGATTGATTTTGACGCCTGGCATATTTCCATTCTTAAATTGAAGGTATCTAGATGTTAAGGTAATCGACACTTGGTGAATTTGACAGAATTTGTTGCATAGGGCATAAGAAAACGTTTGTTCGATTGATCTAAAAAAATTAAGACATAGGAATAAAATATTTTGAACGTCAAAACTAGTCAACCTTCCTCATACTTTGAGGCATTTTCATAAAAATCCGACCGATTGTGTACAAAAGTCCTTACTCTCACATGTTCAATGTCTGAAATACTTTACAAATTAATTAAAGTTAGAAAGAGAAAATTAATCCTCCAGAAACGATGCTTAAAAATTGACTGATTTCGGCGCTCAAATTGTTTTATTTCCGTGTTTTTAGTTCAAGTTTAGTTTAGATCGCGACACGGGAACTGACTGACTTTGATACGGAAAAATCATGTTTTTAATTTCTGCAGACGTAACAAGATTGTGCCATCGTCGTTATTTTCTGACATATGACAAGGCGAGAAGAATTGTCTTGAGTGGATTTGACTCTCAAAATACTTTATTCTCCAAAATGTTTACCTCTAATAGATTTTCCATGGCTCCCTCTTGCTGAAAACTAACTATGGAACTTGATTGATTTTGAAGCTAAATTTTTATAATTGCCATGATTTTATTTCGGGTGGATGATGGCAAACGCAGAATTAACTTGGGCATTGTACACAATGGAGTTTTATACTCCAACATTTTGACGTTCCAAATTTTGCATTCATATGTTTTAATTGTAGTCCAGATGTTCCAATCTTTATTGCTGCTTCAAAAGCATTCATTCTCAAGTTTTTAATTTGCGTAGTTGTCAAGACAGGATGTCCGGAAATGTATGTCGGCAAGACTGGGCAGGTCGCCTGAACAGTGCAGTAGTAATAGAAACTTGTGTGTATAAGGAGAAAATAAATTATGAAAAGTTATTAAAAGTGGTTGATAAATTGTTGATTGATTTCAACGCTCAAAACCTGTTATTGTCGTACTTCAAGTCATTTGCAGATCAAAACGTGCCATGGTCCCTTGGTATATGGGAATTTCATATACGAACAAATATAACTGTACCTCCATTCACGGACTCTAATGCTCAAAATATTGTATTCTCAAATTTGTAGGATCCATTACTTAGGCGTGATTGACAAACGGGATGACACACGAGCACAATAAAATAAGGCAAGAGAAAAAATGTCATGTATGAATACAAAAAACATCTGTGTGAAACCTGACTCAGTTTGACGCTCAAAAGTTTCTATCCTCAACTTCTCATTCTTTTCAGCTTTTAATTTCTGAACTTCAAACTTATTTTTTTCCGCTGGAAATTTTGGAATTGGACTGGGAATGTCATGTAAGATTAAACGTGGTTGGCTTTGACTCTCAGGTTTTTATTTATCTGAAACATAAAGAGTTTTTTTTAAATTTTCAGATCACTTTTGACTTATATACAGGTTCAAAATTTCAAAATCTTTAGAAAATTGCAAGATGAACCGGAATTGCAAAAGAAAAGTTTCCATGTCGTCCAGGGACCAGGACTTATCAAGCTCGAAAATAAGTGTGTGACGTTCATCTTTGACGCCGAAATTTATCTAGTCTCAAGATTTTAATTATGCTTCAGATATGAGAAGGCAATCTTACTGCTTTATTTATTTAACAATAATGAGGCTGGAGTAGGTGTGGCGCATATTGTCAACAACAATTGGGGGAGGTGGTTAACCGTTTTAGAAACATGAAAGCAAAACCATTTCATGTAGACAAATCGAAATTAACTTGACTGACTTTTACGTTTAAATCTTCATGAATATTTTCATGAATAATTCATGAATAATTCAAATATTTTCATGTCAATATAAAATAGAAAGGTTGACAAATTTCTTGGAGGAGTCCCGTCCTTGTCAACTGTGATGAACTTGTCCAATATTTAAGACAGTAAAAATGTTGAAGCATGAGAAAGCAGTAGTAGACATTTGGTGGTATTTTGAAAGACATTACAACTGATGCATAAGTTGACCGATTTCAACGCTCAAATTGTTTGATTTCCATCTTTGTTCTTATTTTGAAGATTGCCACACCGCAGTGACGGCTGTGTGAAATCTTTTTAGTCATTTTCCTCTCACTGGAACAAAAACATTTCATGCTAGTAAAAATGATGAAACTTCACAGACTTTGAGACAGAAAATTTGGAATCCGGTATTGTTTTTGGGCATCGGGCATGGTTAAAGCGGGTTGATCAATGTCATCAAATCATACCTAGAATAATGCCCAACGGACAGATCGCCAGACATATGAACAGCTGGTGCTGTTGAAGTAAACGCATAAGCTATTGGAGATAGCTAATAATACCGCGTGGATCTATCAATCAAGCTTTCAAATTATTTAATAGCGTGATTGAAGATTGAAGAAAATAAAAATGCCGAAGCTTGATTGAGTGGTTCTGACGCTCTTGCATTTAATTTGCATAGTTATAAATTCTGGTAGATGTTGAAAGGTTTTTCCGAAGTTTTGATTCTTTAGTGATGGAACCTTGAAGCCAATATAAATGATGTAACTTGACTGAGTTTGACGCTCAAAACTTTTGGTTGTCCAAGTTCTAATTATTTTTTGTAGATACAGGAAGGTAGATCCCTCTTTGGTGAACGTAATGAAGAAGTTTCATAAGAACATTTTGAAAAACTTTAGTGATTTTGACGCTCCAAATACTTGTATTCACATATTTTAAATCATTGTAGATGCTGTACAGTCGATACGCAAAAGTTATCTTTCTCAAGTTTTTAATTTGAATACAGATTGGAAAAGATCACTGGCATTTTGTTTGAAATTTTGTACATAATTGGAAGGATTGTCATCAACGATGAAAATTGATTGATTTCGACGCTTAAAATATTTTACTCGCGTGTTTCTAAGAACTAAAGATTTAACCGGTGTTCTAACTTTTGATTTGGTAAGGCTTAGGAATCCAATAACACATGTTGGATGCAACTAAAAATAATGAAGCTCAAGATCCTCCTTAACTCTGATCAAGTTTTAAATTATTTAATACAGTGATTGAAGGTATTTGCTTCTAGATATCTTCATGTAAATAAAATGATGACACTTGATTGATTTAGACGCTCCAACGTTTTCATTCGTGTGTTTTTATTTTTTGTAGATGGAACATTCACGTATGAGTTTGATGTACTAAATGAAAAAAGTGTCAGATTGGTTTTTTGTAGAGGAATTTAGGCAGGTACGAGCAGCATCAGCCAAGTTGGCAGTTTAAGAAGGCAACAACCACAACAGCAACTTTCTTCTGGTTTAGAGACCAAATCATGGCTTTTTCTTTGTTCACGTCAAGCAAGACCAATTCAGATCAACGCAATAGCAATGACAAATAATGCGTTTGTTTTTTAGTTCATGAGACACCAGCAGCAAGCAAACGTTTAGGTAAAAGAATAAGGGCATCCGTTTGGTAAATGTCAATTTCATGTCAATAAAATGACGAAACTATGCCTTGCTTACTTAACTGAATTTTTTTTATTTGCATGCTCTTAATCTTTGTATATGTTTAAACGCCACAAACGACTTTCTCGTTCTACATCGACGGTCATCCTTATAAGTTTCATACGCTACTTTGACGATCGAAACATTTTTTGCAGATTTTTTGTGTGAAGCCATTGTAGTAATTTGATTTTGTAGTCATCAAACTTTCATTCAAATCTATAAATGATGATTATTTTATTTGCATGTTTTTAATTTGTGCAGATGCAGCTTTGTCTTTTGGGGGATAGAAATTCACTGATGTGGGACACTTCAAGGGAACGTTTTAAAAACTTGAGAACAATGGTTGAGTGTGGTGGGGTTGATGTGGGTATGGACCAGAACCTGGGTTGCAATTGATGCAAATTGGAGGAGTCCACGGTAAGAAAATTCATCTATAAGTCTGCAGCATTGCGAATGACCAGGAATGCTATAGACGGTGGGGCCACCTTCACCGTTGAACCTGTGCAGGAGGACAGCGATGAGTTTCTTTGGAAGCTGATCAAATGTGAGGCATGGGAAGGGGTATAAATTCTATACAGTAATATTTCGGTTCACAGGCATGTCGTCTTGAGGGTTCTAGAGTACCAGAATTGGGGTTATGTTTGAGTTAATGTAAATAAAAATGATGAAGTTGATTGAGTTTGATTGTGAAAGTTTTAATTTTTGTTTAGATACTTGAGTGATTTTGACGCTTCAAATTTTTCCTATAATCATCACAACAAAGCGTCAACAATGCAGGGATGTTCCATGACTAATATAATACTGAAATAGAAGGAGAAAGCAGCAAAAACTACAACAACAATAGCGACTTTCTTCTGGCTGCAAGATCAAGTCATGGCAATAATGACAATGCAAGTAGGTTGATTTTGACGCTCAAAAGTTTTATTTTCGTCGTTTTAATCTTTGCAGATTAAGTTTAAATGTGAATCACATTATTTACATGGAGCAGGATGAAGTGATGAGTCCACCTCGTCCTCGTCAACCCTGGTCAACAACAAGGTTTTAAATTATTTAATAGCGTGATTGAAGATTGAAGACAATAAAATTTAAAAAACTTGATTGAGTGGTTTTGACGCTGTTGGATCTTATTTGAATAGATAGTTTTAAATTTTAGTAGATGCTGAAATGGTATTGGCGGTGATTTGATTTTGTAGTCCTTGAACTATGCCATTTTGACCCTTTAAATTCTGTCTTCTTATGTTTTGATTTATGCAGATCTGAAAACCCCCCTGACTGCCTCAAAAGTTTTTAATTTGTGTAGATGTCAGGATGTGTGGATGTGGATGTCGCCAAGACAGGTTGCATCTAGAGGCAGTAGCAATAGAAACTTGGGTGTATTGCGAGAAAATAAATTAGGAAAAGTTGTGAAAAATTTTGATTCATTTTAACGCTCAAAACCGTTTTATTATCATATTTTTAATTAATGAAAGGTCCCGCATTCAATCCGTTCCTTGATATATTTCTTGGCAACTTTCTTTTCAATAAACGAACTTTGCTTACGTTGAAGCTTACCTGTTACATGCTTCCAGCCTGGAACATTTGAACATGATTTGACAAGATTTAACAAGGTTGTCATTGGCATTTAATTTAAACGACAACGGAATTTACAATTAGTCATATAAAAACTCAGAAACTCTTCATGTAAACAAGGATGCAACTTGATGAATTTTGACCCTCAAAAAACAGTCAGACAAACCTTAGGGCAGAATCAGACCAACTTAAGTCCAATACGTTATTAGGAAGTCCAAATTAGTCCAGATATTTGTTTGTAAATTGAAATGAAAGTTCATTGCTTGACTCCGACGCTGAAAATGTTTTTCCATGAGATTTTATTTATTTCAGATAAATGAAGGTCTAATTTCATTTAAATAAAAGAGCAGAATGAATGGTTCAAACTTGATCAATTAATTTTGACGCTCAAAAATATTATTTTTACATTCTTTCAGTTTTGGAGATGTTGAAGTTACACGATATCATGCCGTAGAAGCAAGCAGTGCAAATAAAAACGATGAACCCTTTGACTGACTTTGACACTGGAACCTTTTGATTTGAATCTTTACAACTTCTGCAGGTGTCAAAAGACTCTGCCGACAACTGAAGCAGGAGGAATAAGGACTTGAAGGTCCTCACTTGAAGACCAAATCTGCAGCAAAACAGTATGCAAGCTTTTCATTTCATTCGGTTCGATCTCTTACTTTGTACATTCAGTAGATTTCGTGTGTGAGAGAAAAGAATGAAAGAGGGAAGAATAGAAGAACATATTTTTTTTGCAGATTTCCTCCTACTCGGCACCAGCCAATAAATTATTTCTTACGATTTTAAAAAATAGAAACGTTTTTAATTGTTATGCAGATTTGATTTAGTTGAGCGGTTAGTTGATTTTGACGCTCAAAACTTTTTATTGTCATGTTTTGAATTTCGTGCAAGTCAAAAGTTCATTTTGTTCATTGGTTTATGGCAATTTGATGTCAATAAACGATAGTTGGAACTTTCGTTAATTTGATGCTTCCTTATCCACTTTGTTTTCTTTGTCCAAAGTTTTTGAAATATCGAACCAAAAAGTTATTGTGTTCTTAGGGCAAAAAAAAATTTCATGACGAAACTTGTCAAACTTGGACACTTTAAAGATATTATTCTTAGGTTTTTATTTCTTGCACAGATTTAAAAATTCCGTCATATGGATTTAAACGAGAAGTTGTTTAAAAACCCAAAACTCAGCTCAGAAAAAGTGCTGATGATTGTCATCAAATCAGAACCCGTATTAATACTTAATAATTTCTTAATTTCCTTCGATTCTTAAGTCGTCAAAAATGTATTTTTGCCCTTTGGTAAATGCCAATTTCATGTCAATAATAAATGATGAAACCCGGGGTTTGGGCTACTTTGAAGCTGAAAAGTGTTGACTCTCAAATCTTAATTTTTCACCTGTTGAAAATTTCTGAAGCCCTGAAAGAAACTATGGTCCTAGTATTAAGGGGTTATGACATGACGCAGATTTATGCACAGGGCAGAAGTTAAAAAGCTTTGATTATTGTAATCAAAAAGGTAGAATAAAAATAATTGAATGATTTTGACGTTCAAACCGAATTCTTAACTACGAAGTCTGATAATCTTTCAGATATCACAGGACTCGGGTTGGTGAATAAATATGAAAGAATTTGTTTGAAGTTTTGACGTTCAAACGTTTTTATTAAAAAATTAATTTTTTTGGGTAGATTTAATCCCCAACGATAGGACGATGGAACTTTCTTGTTTTTCTTCATTTAATAATTATGAGGCTGGAGTTGATGTGGTTCAGAGCCAGGGTCAAAAGTAGCAGCAAGTGCGTGAGGAGTCGTCATCCTCATCCTTCTCCACCCTCATCAACCTGCAAGTACTTTTGTAAAGGAACAAATGGCTTAAAAATGTAAATAGATTTTGGTTGTACTTGCATGTAAATAAAGATGGTGAAAGTCGGATGATTTGGACGACTAACATTTTTCATTCATAAGTCAATAGTGGAAAGTTAGTTTCCATTCCAACTGGCGCATTTTTGATACAAACTGTTACTCACCCAGGTCACAGGAAAAAGTTTCAAAACATAAGGAAGAGTTTAAATTTTTTCCAGTCCTTCCGAGCTAGCATGATGATGAGCATGTACTGAAGGAGATAGCAGGAACAATTAGCGACTTTCTCCAGCTGGCTTCAAGACCACGTCAATGTCAGAATCATGGCAATAATAACAATGCTCCAATTCTGCGTCACAATTCTTCTTTTACTAATGATAATACAGGGACTGGGGTCCTTCTTTACTTTTTGGGGCCATGGGAAATTTTCTGAAATTTCCAAGTTTATAACATTGGGCTTATGGGAACCCCCTATAACCCTATATTCTGAACACCTACATCATCTTTACTCCTCAAATGGACAAACTTTCTCCGCTTCCATTTTTTTCTACGGCCACGCGTTTGGGATTTAGAAAAACTTTGAAACTTTTTTTGTGTGGACACCCTATGACCCCATATTCTGAGTACCTACGTCAACTCTACTCTTCAATGAGTTCTGGCTTTTCTTCCAGTGAGAAAGAGGCTTCATTTTCCTAAAACCTTCATCACACCAGAAGAACAATGCTAAGATGTTCTCTGACCCTGACTATTATACAGAAAGTAGCAACAATTACAACAACAATAGCGACTTTCTCCTGCCTTCAAGACCAAGTCCAAGTCAGAATGAAGCCAATAATGGGTCCATCAATTCATAAGGCAACAGCAGGCACAAATCTTTCGTCCTCACAGTGATGAGGATTCTTCATATAATAATGAGACTGGAGGGGTGGGTGTGGTTCAGAACCAGAAAGTGGGGGAGGAGTCGTCACCCTCACCTTTGTAAAGTATTTTTTTAAAGGATATAACAAAAGTCTTAAAATTGTAAATATTTTGGTTGCAAAAGAAATGATGGAAGTTGACTGATTTGGATGCCAGAAATGTTTTATTCTGAAGCCCTTAAAAGTAATTAGATGATCCTTCGCCGTTGGGGGCTTTGATTGACGCCAAGATTAAAAGATTTGTCAACGCTCAATGTCTAATATTTTCATGGTTATAAAGACGTTCGGAGTCCATCCAGATAGTAAAATTGATAGAGACCTGTGCCTTTAATTTAAATAAATGATGTATTGAAGGCGAAAGCAGTAACAACAATAGCGACTTTCTTCTGGCTTCATGACCAAGTCAGAATCAAGGCAATAAAAACAATGCATGACGGAGAAAGCAACAACCCCAACCAGCGACTTTCTCCTGGCAAAATCAAATGCAATAATGTCTTTAACTATGATGATAATTAAAGACATTGAGTTTGACACTCAAAATGGTTGATTTGCTTGTTTTTAATTTTTATAAATCAGACATAACATGACGATGATGCAAAGTCTTATTCCATAAAGTCAAAGTATTTGGTTGGATTTTCAATGTGCATGCGTAAATGTAAATAATGATGAAACTTGATCGAGTTTGACGCTGAATTTGTTTTTGTAAGAACGGTAATATTCACCGAATTGGATTTCTAGGGAAATTATGTCTTTTACATTTTGTGGTGCTGAAATTGAGTCAAGACGGTTGACTGTGGCCATAACTAAAGCAACAAAGCAATAGCGACTTTCTGCTTACGCCGATGAAAATGGATTGAATCTGACGCCCGAAATGCTTTATTGAAATGTTTTTAATTAAAGTTTAGATAGCCAGGACGATGTAATTCACATTTTTTACTTCTCAATTCAATACAACGCAATAGTCAACTTATAAAGTATTTTTGAAGGATGGAAAAAAATGTCTTTCTGCAAATTCCAAATTTTGGTTCCATTTTCATGTAAATAGAAATTATGAAAGTTGAATGATTGCGACAAGGAGGCTGGAGTTGTGTGGATCAGGGTCAACAGCAGCAAAGGCTGCAGACGAATCTGACTCTGCAAAAGAATGCTGAAATTAATGTCCACAAAATTAAAATCTAGACAATAATAACTTTTGAACGTCAAGACGTCGTTTCTCACTGACAGAAATACAAACGCCAACCACTGACAGACCTAACGAAGTCAAAAACTCTTCTTGGAGATAACTTCAGCGTCAAAGTCAATCAGCTTTGATTGTCACATTTATTTATATCAACTTTGAAAGTACATTTTACGATATTGATCAAAGTGGACTAAGATGATGACTCCTCCCCCAATGCTGCCGTTGTTGACCCTGAACCACACCCACCGCTCCAGCCATTGAGCCTCAGTAACATTAAATGAAGAAGGAATGTTCGTCATTGTCATTCATTTGTCGCAACAGTCGCGTGGTGTCGACTGTTGCCTTGATTCTCATTTTGCTTTGGACTTGAATTAAGGAGAAAGTTGTTGCTATTGCAGTTGCTTCCTCCAACACACGCAAAATCTCTCCTGTTTTCAGCCGAATCAGATGCACCGTATATCTAAAAAAAATAAAAACTGTCCTTGCAGAATAATAAGGCGTCAAAAACTCGTGAATAAAGCAATTTGTGCACTACATCAATGTTAATCCGCCTTTACTTTGATAAAACACTTTTGACAGTGCAAAGCTTTAAGTCTATGACATTTCCAAGAAAGGGACAATTCTCAATCTACAGCAATTAACAGCGTACAAATAATAAAAAAAATTGAACGTCAACATCAATCAAGTTTCATCGAACCAGCAGATAATAGGAAAGGAAATTTTGGATGGTCAAAATTATTACATCATCATCATTTTACAACTAAACTAAAACTAAACTAAAACTAAAAAATTGAACAACAATTTGAGACAATGTTGGCATCATCGTCCTTATTTATTTACATAAATGTGTGCTTTCTGCTGCTGTCTCGTGACCTAAAAAACCAACGCATGATTTAATATTGTTAATGCAAACATTAATCTGCCATGGTCTTGCTGGGCGTTAATGAAGAGAAAACCTTGATTTGGTCTCCAACATCCAAGCCAGAAGAAAGTCGCCGTTGTGGTTGTTACTTTCTCTAACTTCCCTGATGCTACTCTCGTACATGCCATGCCATTCCATGTGCCTAAATTCAAATTCCCCTACAAAACCACAAGTGCGACTTTGAGAACTTCATATCTACGTAACTTAAAAACACGCTAATAAAAACTTTAGAGCGTCCAAGTCAATCATCACTTTCGTCATTTTTATTTACATGAAGATACAACCAAACCAGATGCAACTTTATCGACTGATATCTCAATTCTATTAAATAATTTAAAAGTTTGTTGATCAGAGCAACGTCAAAGTCCACCAAAGTTTCATCATCATTTTTATTTACGTGAACCATTATTTACATTTACAATCCTTATACTCCCACGTTTCTATTACTACTGTACTCTTGAGTCGATCTG
>JAQGCL010000300.1:0-16528 GCA_034699605.1 Isotomiella paraminor | reverse complement strand
GAAGAGGGTCCTTTGAAAGCGATCTTGACCGACTCTGACAGTGACAAGCGACACAAATATTTTCTCCTTAGCTTATTTATGCATTTATACTTTTCCACAAATGAATCGGACCTAAAAGCCTCCTGGGTATGCATGATGCGCGAATAATATCAAAAAATTACTTCCCATCATCTTTTTCTTACAATCACCAGAGATATGATATGAAAAATAATCATTTTGTGTGTCTAGATTTCTTCATTCTCTCCCTCCTTTCCTTTATTAGGGTTATGGGAAAATGATATTCAGTTAAATGTGGACAAATACTGGTTTTGTGGTCCCAATTATCTGCTTAGCTATGGTATTATTATTCCTTGTTAAACTAAATAGGCTGATAAGTAGTAGAAGCCATATAGCGTTTATTTAGTATCCTACTTCTTTTCTGTATAGAGAAATTTTTAGCTAAACTAACAGCAATCTAAAGTAAGTAATAATGGGAACAAGGGTTTGTCAAGTAAAAGTTATTAAGGTAGTGAAAATTGTGGGAGAGGCGACACAATAAATGATGATAATGTGGTTGTTTTGTCTGTCAAACTGACACATTCATTTATATCCCTCTTCTGATGCTGTCACGGCAGTTTGTTTGTTCGAATATCTCACTTTCCCCGCTTTATCGCGTACATCGATCATTCCATCATTGTTGCTTACAAAACATGCAATTATTTTGGGGCAACTGACACTTCCGTTATCCCAACAGAGGATAAAGCAAAAGTTAATGAAGTATAGTAAATCTTCTCACCTGCCGAAATTGATCAAAAAGATCAAGTGCACAAAAATACATACATAAGTTCAATGCGCTTGTGTGTGTACTCGTACTCCAACTTTTTGCAAAGAAGATCCCATATTATCTGCACCTCACATCTTTTTCCTTTTAACTCAATCAATAATAATTATTATTTATCGTACGTACGAATACGTCTTCCACAGGCGATATAACAGTAACACTAGTCCACCTCCCTCCCTCTTTTTTGTTGCAACGTATTAATAATACCTAATAAAATAATCATAGTCATTATTATTATGTGTGGACTCATTCACTCCTCATAGATTCATCCCACTACACTGCGAGAACAGGGATTGTAATGAAGAAAGCAAATAATATTACTGAAGAATGGTGTGACTGATGGTAATGATTTTTGATACTCATCAATGCCATGAGATGAGAAGAAGCCGCTATCACATCTGTCGTACCAATTGCAACCTGCAAATACGTACAAGAGACCCGAAAAGTACAAGACCGCATATTGTATAAATCTTTAAGCGGGTACCTCTGAAACTGACTGAGCAAATTGCTATACGTGATACATAATTGCATATTTCATTTCATCCCATTGATGCTTGGTGGTGTCGTGGTACAATGTTTTAGTAATGTTGGTTGGTAAAAGGACTTGGGTGGTGCTGCCACCATATAAATTTTGCGAGTCTGACTTGATCATTTGTGGATTGTGAATGAATGAATGACTGTCAAACCTATTGTTGTTTGTTACTTTACGATTATGGTGGCCTTTATTATCATCAAAGTGAGAGATATATAAATTTGGGTCGTTCGTTTTCGTTCCCCAAATGTTCCACTACCACAACTACTGTCTCCCTTGAGTCGAGGTATTTGTTCCATTTACAAGGAAGACAAACAATAACATCCATTAACACCCCATCAAAAGCAGACCGTGCTAAATTGCTCCCAAAATATGCACTCTTCTATGTGTTTTCACATCCCATTCCGTTGGCCTTTTAATCGTCTCATTGTCCCTCTATGAACCTCAGAATAACTGAAACAAAGTAAAGTGTATGGCGTCAAATGCAGTGTTTAATAGACCAAACTCTGGGGGGAGTTCAATAGGTCACAACGAATGACAAATTAAATGGAAGGCCATGAACCGAAAACCCCTCATATACCAATAAAAGTGTGGTAAAAAACTTGTGGTTTATTGGATTTCCCTGTGACAATAATGACGCTTGATGGGATGGTGAATCTTCTTTATTAGGAAGACTGACAAATGGTATGCAATATTCATGTGGGCAGCACGAATTTCTTCATCTCTTCGTGTGGGTCTTCGCTTTCCTTTCCTCGAGCCATCTCTATTATTATGATGACATTTATGAATTTTTAATGCAATTCAATGATGTTCATTCTTCTGAGAGGTCAGTAATCTATTAGTTTTATGATAATGAGGAGTGAGAAAAACGTGAAATGCAGTCACCATGAGTTAAGGCAGTTTTCTTTTGTTCCCACCTTGTGCACCTCCATCCAAATGTGTTTGAAAAGCCATTCTAAAGAAAAGAAGACTTTTAATTGTGATCGTTTCAAGTAAAAAATTTCCATAAAAATAATAGAAAACTTGTTTAATTTCTGTAATAAGTGATGATATCGTTATTGTGATGATAATTATTTTTTTTTGTATCGACCATGTAAGGGTAGAAAAGAAAGACGAGGAAAAAACATGCAATGTTCCGTTCCAACCCCTTCTTGACCTTATCTGCGAGATAGTGATAGAGCTTAGGTGTGCATATGTGTCACCTCCTTAGCTTTTAATTGTTTTCTGCCCATACCATGTCGAGGTTTCCTAAAAACACGCTTTCTCTTCGGCTTGTACGTAAGATAGCGCAGTGTAATTAATCGGTGACATGGACGTCAAGGATGTTATTGGGCACTTTCTCGTCCTAACCAAAAAAGCTAAATTCCTTTCCTAATGTTTGTTTTTTAAAGCCGTATTTCTTCAATTTCATTATTTTTATGTATTTGATCAAGACAGTAAAATGAGAAGCATAAAAAATTACAATCAATTCAGCATGCACCAAAAATCTCCTCTTCTGTACTGCATTATATGTCTGATTGCGGCACTAAAAACCTCCTGTCTCTCCGATCACGTATGGATAGGCACTCACCCGTTTTCTCTTGAGGCTGGTGAAAGTATAGACAACTTTCTTTTACTTCTTCAAAAATAAAAGTTTTTGAGATGTTAGTCATGTTTCCATCAGGCAATGCATGCATTCATGTTCACTAAAATGAATTTCATTTTACCTCAAAATAAAGTTTACTCAGGCATAAAATTGCCTGTAGTGATTTGACAGGAGGGAAAAGAAAAGTGAAGAAGTGAAGTAGTGAAATCTGCCAACCAAAAGTTAAGATGAAATGTAATTCCGCTCTCTCTCTCTCTATCGAAAAGTTGATCCATTTTTATTGCCTTTTCATCTTTTCTCTCTCTCTTCTTTTTCAATCTCCCGTCATAAAACATACAAGTTTTAAAAAATGAATGACTTTCCAAAGCCATAGAAGAAGAAAAACCATCACAAATTACAAAGACGACGACTAAAACTCCTTGTCAAAGGTGGATTTCCATACTTTCACCTCTCCACACACATGAAAGTCGCCTTGTGCTTTCATTTCCATTCCTTTCCAAATTAAATGAGCCTTCTTGATGTTATTCAAGGCTATAAACACTGGCGTTGTAAATGTAAATCCTTTTATCGCAATCTAAAAGAGTCTCATGACAAATGAGTCCAACGTAGGGATGCTTCCCGAATGGACTATATAATTTACAATTTTATAGCATTTTCGTTTATTTTATTTCCAGATTCCTCTTATCCAAACTACATCTTTTTGGGAAGACTAATGGCTGTTGAGACTTTAAGTGAATGAGTGAGTCAAGAGTTATTCCCAACAACGTCAAACTCATATACGACGACGAGGAAGCTACAAACAAATCCAAGGAAGCGAGTAAAAAGGAGAGCCTTATTTCCACTTAAAAAGAAAAGAAAAGAAGAGTGAGATTGTGTTAAAGATATCGTCTTATCTATCCTGTGTAATCCAACCGTAGAAAGAAAGGATTGACCGGACACGTTGAGCTGACTTAAAACCGTTAAAACATACACACGGGTGTAGCTCCTTCACAACACAATAGAGGAAGTGCGAGAAAGAAGAAGTGCTAAGAAGAAAAAAAAGGAAGGCAATCTTTTCCCTCTGCTTTCTCCCCACACTTCACAGAGTTTACAGTGGTGGTGGTGGTGGTGAATATGTGTGTAATGTGTTGCAAGTCAAGGACTGGATTGTGGAATAGAAAGTGATATAATGTATGGACTGCACCCAGGACTAAACTAAACTTTGGAGAAAGTAGGTACCTATGTATGTATGTATGAGAGTAATAACGAGGGAAGAAAGTCTTCTGAAGTGAGAATCCATTCGCAGGAAGGAAGTTCGGGGTTCCTTCAAGAAGTTTTACTTTAGTTTAGTTACTACAGTGACTTAAGCTTTCCTAAAGACTTGCTTTAGTTTAGTTTATACTTGAGCCCCTTTTTACCTTACCTTCCGCCAAAATTCCATATACCACGTACAGCCTTGGTCCAGAAGAAGAGGTTGGTTGACTTGACTTGGGTGGTCGTCGGACGTACGTACGGGGACTCAAGTGAAGAAGTTTTAAAAGTGATTGTGTAGCGTGATGGGAATCGATATATCATCGACATGAAGACCGAGAGAAATTCAGTAAGTCCTTTTATGCCCCGTCTTTTATTAGCTTGTTCCCCTCTCCTCTTCTTCATCCTCCTCCTTTTGAATCCAGGTAACTTTTATCTCAGAAACAATAGCGATTTCGCCCAACTTCCTCAATTCTCCGGTACACTTTTCTTCACTACTTTTTCCCACCACCAACAAAAAAGACGCTATATACACGATCCGAACCATGACGGTACAAAACAAAGGATTGCATTTTTTATTTTCAAGACATAACGTTTCTTATGAAATGTGCAGAAACATGGTCGTTAATTTCTGGATGGAATGCCCATTTTTGCATGAAATGTTTCACAAGAAAAGAGTTCTATCATGCTTTATTTAGGTAGGTTAAGGTACAAGGTAAAGCCTAAATTGTACACTTTTAGGTGCCATGACAAACATTCATAGTTAGCATTATTCCCTTGACTACTGGAGGAAGGGCGTAAAATATACAGGATTTGATAAAAGCACACGAATCATTTTGTGCATTAGATTCTATTCAATTCAGGTAAAAAAAAAGGAAAAAGAAGGGAGAGAATCGTGTCCCTATTTCGTTAACATAAATATCACACATTTTTAGCGTTATTAATGACACAATCCTTGTCTGTGAATGGGACAATGTTCACTTGCTCATCCTCAGATAAAGGTTCTACCCAACCCTGGATCCAACGTGGGGGTAGAGCAAATTCCCAAAGTCGGAGAATTGGGTCACTCAGATATTTCCGCTTGACTGGCTTCACATTTTGGAATTTAAGGAGTGCAAAGGAGAAAATAAGGCCTAGGACGATGGTGCTAATGTTCCCAAGACCAGGGTACCAAGTCGGGGCTAAGGAAATGATTTTAACCCACGTAGAATATTCTTCATTTTTCCAAGCCAGAGGATCCACCGTCGTAGTCTCATTACTAAAGTTGTATGTCCCTCCGTCCGCCAGAATACAACCGTCTGTGGATATACGGAGCTTTTGATCCGGTATCTTGTCAGAGTCAATGATGGAGCCTGTGGATATCGTCAGCACGATTACTATTCCTCCCAACATCCCTCCTAACGAACCCTAGATAGTGCCAAAGGGGAAGACACAAAGTTAGATTACTATCAGACCGTAAAACTGCATGTAGTATGATTCATATATATAAATGAACCTGAGATCAGTATCATCATCATCATCACAGTTTTGCAATTAATGAAAAACAAACACTTGTGTCCTTTGGCATTTGTGTGTTGGATTGAATGAACAAGGTTCCTCGTATAAAACCCGAAGTTCTCAATGTCATCCAACACAAAAGATCAAAATTACGTAGCAAGAATGTTAGAAAAATTGCATTTTTTGCACTAGAGTATGGAAATTTACTGTACAAGACAACTAATGATACTGTCGAATAAATATTCATTCATGCACACACAGACAGTCGATTGGGATCAGAAAAAAAAAACTTTAATTGTACTCACCCAAGCATTTGCCCATGGGAACAACATTCCCAACGTGAATAGCCCCAAAGTCGGCCCTTTAATCGTGCGGAAAATAGAATTGATTTATAACCCTTTGGCATTTTGTATTTACATCGGTACAAAGGCCAAAAGGGAAATGGTATGACTAAAAAGTATGAACAACTTTCTTTCCTTTTGTACCCTGTCATCTCGTTCTTCACTTACCCAAAAACATCCCCACCATCGTCAACGCAATCTAATGAATAATTCACAGAAAATGACGAGACTTCAGACAAATTCAAGGGAAATTACCGGAAAAATGTCTCCCATCTGCTCTGCCACGAATACGAAAGCAAAAGCCAAAGCACCTCCGATGACAGATACCAACTTTGAGATCCTTGCCAACTGCGCATCTTTGTAATTAGGTCGCCATTTCTTGACGTAGTCCTCAGTAACGACGGCAGACAACGCGTTTAGTGCCGATGAGACAGAACTGTCAAATTACAAACATCATCATGAGAGAAAAGGGAGGCTTGATGAAGCAAGTCAAAGGAGGAATAATGAAACTAAGTAGTTTTGGGTCACTTGACACACAACTGCGGCCAATCTTTCATCCTCTACTTGTCATTTAAGCCAACCTAGTGCCTTTTATATACCTTAAGCTTGCCCCAGTGATTCCAGCCACAAAGAGACCTGGCAGCCCTGGGTAGTCGCCTAATGTGTCCATCACAAAAAATGGCAAAAGCTGATCTGAGGTTTCCACAGCCTGAAATAATGAAGCCCACACAAAGTGGTTAATGATAATCCCATTTTCTTGGTAGTTTTAGAAGGTAATGGCTTTGCCTTACCTCACTTTCCACTGGATCGCAATCATGGTACTTGGCATAGATCACCAGCCCCGAAAGGAAGCACATGATGACGATCGCAAACAAGCCAAACATGTTGATAAGGAGCGTGCTACAAAAACCAAAGACTTTATAGCCATAGGTATCGGCCAAGATGTCACTTGACTAAGAGATGATAAATTACAATCTAGCTTTCCTTAGCGTAGGGACAGAAAGATAGCGCTGGATCTGACTCTGAGTTGCTGCGTACAAAGGCACCCACATTAAATATCCCCCAATCGTACCTGTCCAAAAGGAATGACGGACTCTCAGGTCAGGGTCGAAACTAAAAGAAGTTTTGAAAAGGAAAGTGAAATTATCGCAAACTAAGATACTTCATACTTGCTAAAAGTTTATGTCTTTCTTACTTGAAAAATTCCACTCGACCCGATTCTCTCGCACGTTCCCATACCACCTCCATCCCCCCCACATCCGAGATCCCTTTCCCCACCACGACTGCTAAACTCCCAAGCATCAACGTCGCCTGCAGACACATGAAGTAATCAGTGACATCAATCAAACCTGAAGGAGGCAATTCATGTCTTACCTGCAAAGCGTCTGTCCACAAGACTGCTTTCAATCCACCCTATGCGAATAGTATGTGAATTAGGAGGAGGATATAAAGGAGAACTGAGATCGGAACTTACGATAGAAGAGTAAAATATGCAGACGATGAACGTCGTTCCAATTGAGATATATCTATTGATCCCCGCAACTGAAATGTAGCAAAAACACTTTTTGAAGTTAAGTCTTTCCAGATTGCTACATACCTTGGGACAGGGCGAGGGAGGGGGCATAGACCCAGACGGACATTAAAAGTATCTACATAAAGTGAAAGTCCTTGTATAGTCAAAAGTGTTTTTGGTTGGAGGCTACATGCATACCAAGTACACCACTGAAAGCATGGACATGATCATCCTATTAGCTCGATTGAAACGTAGTTCAAAGTACTGAAAAAGTTTCATTATTATTATTATTATGCACATTACATTGTCTTATAATTTGATTATCTCAATTTACCTCGTAGGCGGAAGTTAGTTGGAGGCGAAAAAACACTGGGACAAATATGTAAGATAGCGCAAGTGTGATGGGAATGAAACCAAAGGCAATGAGCAAGTACTGCGTCCCATAATAGTAGACCTGTGGAATTATCATGTAGATATAAACTTTCTCTTTGGTGCAGAGAGTGGAGAAAGTAGGCATCCAAGTATAAAGATTTAAACGATATTCTGGGATGCATACTTTATGAGCCTCTCCCTTTTAGAAATAGTAAAATGTCTCTCGAACCTCTGGAGGGTTTCCCAAAATGGTAATGGCACTGACGAAACTGTGAAAAGTAATGGGGCAAAGTTAAACCAAAAGTATTCCAATCACCACTTGACTCTGTGGTTTCACTCTCTCAAGAGAGAGGAAAAATTGCAACCTCAGCCCTTTAAAAATGTCTTTGATACTACATTATTACTAAACTTTCTCCAACTCACCTGCATATTAGAGAGAGGGCTACGGGAAGGACCGGCATACTTCTTCCAGCCATTAAAAACTCGTCATTAGTTTGTGCCTTCCTCCTTCCCATCCAAGCGTAGTAGACGCCGATGCCTGCCGAAGCTATGAGAACTAAGGAAAATACCACATACTCCACAGCTCCAAACTTGTCTTTCAAGTCTTCCACGACAAACTTTCTTGGTGTGGCTTTAGCCACGGAGTCGGCCAGGTCGTGAACAAAATTCTCCATTGTGAATGATTTAATTACAAAAAAATGTCACCCAACCTAAATACTTTGGAGACTAGAGACTCTTTTGATGCAACAACTTCATGACCATGACAGTGAGTGCTCAAGGCAAACGACGACGAGAATGACACAAAAGTTATGGACAGATTTATTTAATTGTCTCCTTATCTTCAGTTATGTGCGTATTCATTTGACTACCGCTAAAAGGTAAAGGTCAATTTGTTGGAGAAAAGATTGACAAGATACAGAATATGGGTATTGGCAACTGGACTGATAACCTCGTGTCTGACTGACTGCTGATGATTTGATATAATTTGAACGGACTTTAGATAATCGTATCACCTTTTGTTTTACACAGTGGCAGTGTACAATTGGTTTGAATGATTGCCTTTTGTTGTGATGCATCCACTACGGGTCTTGGTTATGGCTTGATTGATACACCTTTCACCACTGAATAAGAAATTTTACGTTTTGCAGAAATAACTCAAAAGCTTTCAAGAATGATAACAACTCATGTGCTAAAAGCTTCCTCAACAATTTATTGATTGACGCATGTAGTGAATAGTTAGGTAACTGAGGAAAGAACAACTTTGCAAGAGTGATAGAGAACAATTAATTCCCCTTCATGCAAACACATGTAGTGGAAATGTATCAATTGTGTCTTGTCAGTTATCTATTAAGTAAAGCACTAACGGAATAAACCTAGGGGAGGGGGCCATTTACTTTACATGCCATTAATCTGTCATGATTGACAAGTTGAAGAGATAGATAATTATCCAACCCGCTACTGGCATTCATGTGGAAATACTTCCATTACAGGCAGGTGTCTATAACAAGACGCGATGGAATTTGAGTTCAAGTTCAGGAGAAATCTGAAGTGGTGGGTGTTCCAATCAATCCTTATCCTTACGCAATTACAATACCAAGTGAACTTTTTGTTTTGATAAAAGTGTACATTGCATTATTGCAAAATTGATTAGCATACATGATAAACTTGAGAGCAAAAATTTGGACTCTTATTTGATGCTGTTTACATGAATCATGAATGACACGCATTGATGACGATTAATTCCTCGGCATCTTTTCAAAGAAGAGACGACCTAATTCACACAAAGTCGCAGTTTTCCTTTTTATGATGATTCTTTTTGAAGAAACGTGAAAAATTAAGCAACACAACAAAAATAGTGAATGTAAGACAAAATAACAAATTTATAAACTTTATTACCAAAGCTTTATTTAGAGAGTCTTGTGAAATGACACGAGTATAGATTGCAACTGTTTTTTTAAACGTTATTTTTAGACAGCTAAGCCTACTTGACATAATTCTGAATACAATTCGTCGTGATCATGGAATTAGCTGCATCTTTTTTTAGGTAGCTGATTCAAATCGAAGTTCCTGGGTCTAAGTCCTTTGGACTGGCTTTCTTGGAAGTGAAAGTGGATGCTTTTTGAACCTATCTATGATCTCTTTTTCAGACAAGGCTAAATTGGAAGCTATACTCGGTGGCACTTGAGTGGTTTTTTGTATATGAACTGTGTAATGTTTATTTGTACGGTCCTGACAGGCTCAAATCCATCATACTTTGTGTAGATAGACAGAGAGGCATGGATCCACCTTCCGTTTTCTCTACTTTCTCTATCTAAAGCTCTATGGCTCATTCCTTTCTGTCTGTCCAAGTAACATTTTTGGCTTTATCCACTCGAGTGAAAGTTTTGTGGGTGGGTCATTCGGAGAGGAGAGTAAAGCATTAAAAGAGCGTTTTGATTTGATCATCAACCAAAGTGTGGCCCAAAGCCCTTATAGTTCAAGTTAAGCCAGCTGGAGCTCAAGCTCTCCAAACGTGTGGCGTCCTAGATTCTTCTTTTGGACAATACCAAATTCCAATAACTATGGGGTATAGATACCTAAGACCCACACGCTTTAATGTGCAAGATGACCACACCACCACAAAACACACATCAAAGTGAAATGAAATGAAAGTAAGTGAAAGCATTACGCAAAAGTAAAAGTTTTTTTTTGCGGCTATCATATCCTGATCGGGCAGAGAACATCACATCGGCACATTGTTTAGTTTTTAGATTCTGAAAGTCTCCTACCGCGAAGGTTCTCTTCTCTTTCTTCACCAAAAAGTAAAAGTAAAGAAAGTGGAGTTTTGGATTTTGACGCAATCACAGACAAAAGTTACAATAAATCTCTGCTGTGATTCCTCTTGATCTCGTCCTTTTATTTATTTCGTATATCTCGCAGAACAAAAATGAAAGCCATGTTTTCCCTGACATGCAACTCAGAGAAAAGAGAAAGGACTTGATGAACTCTTTTTGTGATGATGGAAAATGTGGGTTGGCCTGGCTGGTCACGGTCAGCTTTCATTTATCTATACTACAAGTTTTCTTCTTCTTCTTCTTGTGACATGATATCTTTTTCCCTCAAAGTCTTTTAAGGTAGACATTTCTTTCCCTCTTTGTCTGCCCATGAACATACAAAAAATGTTCTTGTGTGGCTGCACGGTTGGCTTAACAGATTCATCTCAATTAAGTACAAAGCAAATAAATGAGTAAATCAATGTGCCCTTGATGAGAGGCCTTGTGAAGTTGAAATATAGAGTCTGACTCTCTGGTGAAAGCAAGGGATGTTTACACATTGTCTGAGAAAATGTCATAACAACATTGACTCTATACTACTTTCTCTCTTTTTTTGCAGGACGATTTATGGACCCAGAGAACCCTCTCCACTTTCCAGACATTTGCCCGTAGTCAAGACCTCAAAAATAACGGGCAACAACAACAAAACGGGAGTGGTGGCACGTCCGGTCGTGGAGGATATCATCATCCCAATAATGCCCATGGGGGAGGAAGTCATCATCCTCGTTTAATTGGAAGTCCTCATGAAGGGGTGACCAGTTTCAGCTCTACTTCTGTGGGAGGAAACGGCCTTCATCATAGCAGCAATAACGGGTTCAGTCCAAACAGTTTATCTTCCGGTTCCCCATCCTCCGTCTCATCTAATGGAAGTCCGAAGCAGGACAGTTTTAATGGACCGAGTAGCAATGCGTCTTCCTCACGCAATCTCCTGTCCTACACCCCTGGTCCAACACACATGATGGTTGTGGGGCAAGGAGGAGGAGGAGGGGAAATGATGGAGAAGAACAGAACCACAGTTACCATTAGCAATTCAAATACTTTAGGAAGGTCCAACAAGGCGAAACCTGTACCCACACCCAGCCTCAACCATGCCCACTTGAGATCCAAGAGTGTGGATAATTCAAATCCTGCTTGTTACCACCAGAATGGCGTTGGTGCGGAAAAAATCCTTCGCTCAGCAGCACCCTCAACGTCCTCCTCTGGAGGAAATAATACCTTACCTCATCATTATCCACAAGCATATCAACAGCATTGCCATCAGAACTCCCTTTCCTACTCCTCCTCCATGGAGTCGGACTTTATGTCCTCGTACATTCCGACCCCAGCAGATGTAAGCAAACCCAACTTTTAGATCAATTTTTTCTGTATAAATTTAGAGGCTACAGTTGGCAGTGGCAGTTTGAGCCCAACCAACAACTGCCACTGCCAACTGTTACTATGCCTCCAGACGAAATCGAGTGGCTTTGCAATAATTTTTGTTGCTGATTGATTGATTTCAATTTAAGCCATTGTTAATGAGTTGCTTTTCTTCAGGAGCTGTTTATGGAGGTCGAGTGTGCCATGGGGAAGGGAGATCGGAGGTTTGGATTTTCAGTTGTTGGAGGAAGAGATGAAGGATTTCCACCTTGTATTGATGAAATCACACCAGGTTAGTCCATTTCCCTTTAATCATCAGCATAAAACGCCTATCCACGCCCTTGCTTGCAAAATTCACTTGAATTGCCATGGTCAAGCGACCATATGGCCTGCTCTGTAAAATTCTAAAGGCAAACAGGGCCTTTTGCCTTCACAAACTTTCTCCCAATTCCGTTCTCCACACATTATGTTCTTTCCAATGCGTCAATCCTTTCCTAAGGGTTTGTGTGGATCCCTTTTGTGCTGCTGCAGTTATTCAATTTAGAGTGGCGAGTAAATAATCCATTGCTGAATTGAAGATTCTCGAGTGTTGAAGCTGCTTTGGTATGTGATTTTGGACATAGACATTGCTCAAGTAGCCTAGGCGAACCTTGTACCACCAAAGCTGAACCACTTTCCTCACAAACCAAACCCAAACCCTTTCCACCTCAGTCTGTGTGTGTAGAGTAGTAAAAGTTGCACGAGTATTTTCACATTTAAATCAATTGTTCTCTTAAATAAACAAAAGCAAGGGCTTTTTAGAACAAATGAACCACTCTCCTTTCTGTAGGAAGGAGGAGTGCTCCAATTGAAAGCGCAAGGCATTCAGTCAAAAACAATCTAAAGGCATTCTTTGACAAGGTATTCCTGTCTTTCATCCATTCAAAGAGAAATGAAAAAAAAACATATTTGCGTATATAAACTTTCTCAAGTATTTATACAAACAACTTTCAAAAAGGTTTAGATTAAAAAGTTGAAAAATCCTCCGAGTCAGTTGACTTGATAAACGTAATAAATAATTTGATTCTGTATTACATTATTTTTTAATTAATTAGCTTAAATAATATGACATACAAAACATTCTGCATCGTAAACTTTCACTAGAGGCTCAGAGTTATGGAAATATTGCTCCATATTCTGTAAGAAAGCCCAAGTTTCTGTAAGAAAAACAACCAAGGTACGAGTAACTTTCTCTTCTACCTCCTAATACCTATAAAATACTTTCTAATTCAACACGTTAACTCACTACTTTTTCTTCCATGCATGCACAAATACGAAAGGATGTTAAAGTGTAGGATCACTCGTCGTGGTACGTGTAACGTGACAAAGAAGATAATGCCGTCTTGGGACTCTGTCATTATGGTAATTTACTGCACCAAAAAGAACTCTTCTCTAGTCTCTTAGAATTTACTGCGGAGAGACAGAAAGCAAGGGACACGCAGGGGAAAAAAGAAAGTGTGGTGATGGTGATCGTCTCTTCTTGGATAGAATAGACTTAATGTGGAATGTGTAAGAGAGGTGAATGAAGGAGAAGAAAGCTTCTTCTAGTGACTTTGTTAGTTAACGTAGTTTGAGTGGATTGGCTGGGTTTGCGGCTTGGACGACTCTATTTTATAGCTATTGCTATACCCAAGGAAGGAGGATGGCGATGGTTCTTAAGTAGGACGACTAGAGTATATTTAAAAGATCTTTAGGTTGGCTGCGGTATTGGACTGAGGAACACATCCGGTTACTTAAGGTCCCTTTAGGGTAATAATGCTGTCCCTCCTAATCAAAACGTTGTAATCTGGATGGAAGGAGACTAAAGA
The DNA here is from genome assembly GCA_034699605.1 of Isotomiella paraminor. Taxonomy (NCBI): domain Eukaryota; kingdom Metazoa; phylum Arthropoda; class Collembola; order Entomobryomorpha; family Isotomidae; genus Isotomiella; species Isotomiella paraminor. The sequence continues at coordinate 2,622 of JAQGCL010000300.1, read as the reverse complement.
AATGGCAAAAGAGAAAGCAGACTTCGGGAGGCGGAAATGAGGATTACTACTTTTCTTCCGCTTTTCTTTCTCTCTCTCTCCTTAAACATTGTAGCAAATTTTTAGGGTTGAGTTAATTAGTTTTTAAGTGGAAGTGGTATGCCTTTAAGAAGCGACCTTGAGCCAGAAGATTTTCGGGCTTTCACTTGTCTCTAAATTCTTAATGGCAAGTGGCGGAAGCAAAACTGCGAGGCTTATAAAAATAATATGGATTGAGAAAAGAGAGTATATTTAGTTGGCTTCTTCTGTATGGAGAAAGCTGTTCCAATTAGTGACTGAATGTTTCCACCCAACTACTTGGACCAGTCTCATTAAATGTGTGAAATGAGTTGGAAATGAAAAGTTGATCTAATTACACGGAATAAGCCACAAAAAAGAAGAAGGAAGATTCCTCTGCTCTGGAATCTTCTTTCTCCAGAATAGGAGCATGCAACTATCTAGGGACTTTTGGTGGAAGAAAGAATTAATAAACCATTTTACTACCTGTCTTTTTGAATGTATATAAAAATATCAAATAAATTATTCTTCTGCTTTAGACTATACATAGTGGTCAACTCCTCGATCAGAGTCGAATTCCCTTTCCGAAAGACGAAAATGGGAAAGAAAGAGAAAGAAATTCCCATCGGAGAAAGGAATCGACAGGTAAAATAATGACTTTCAAGTAATTTATGTAGCGAAGTGCAGAAGGCACGCGGGGAGATCAGAGGCCCGTGTAGCTTAGCATGATCCTAAGGAGATTAAAACAAGGGAAACGGCAACTTATCTTACTCACCCCTAGACCTAGGATTTTCCTGCATGCATAGATACCAAGTCTTCTTCTTCTGTTTTTAGCGTCGACAGAAGAGTCTTTTGAGATAAGAAGGAGCTGTAGTAGTAAACCTACACGTAATGGGATGGATGGATGTATTATGCAGAGTGAAAGCGAGTTTTTTTGTGATAGGCTATCTTCTTGAGATAGACGATCAGATCATTTTGCGTTATCATCAGAAGACTTGACTAGAGTTGAAAAGTGCTGAGTAGAAGACAGATTATAGCAGGTGGGTTTTTGACAGCTTCTCTTTTCGTTTCCGTCCTTCTTTCTTTCTTTCTTACAACCTTCCCACTTTCACCCATTCTGTCTTTCTTTGCATTGTTCTTGCTACTTTCTCCTTCGTAATGTGCCTTGTTTCATCCATCTTTCCTTCCAATCTATTTCCCATATATTGTGGTCCAGGCTGCTTCTTTCTCATTTATCCAAAAAGAGTTGGAGAAACATAACTAATGCTACGTAGCGTTGGTGGTGTTTCAAATGGAGGAGAAAGTGATTCTATTCCATGCATTGTCCTTCTCTTGTCTCTCTTTTACTAGAGTTCACGACGAGGAAATAGAAAACAATCCTCCTGAGACGTGGAAAGAGCAAAGGAGGGACTCCAGGGAGTCTTTTTCCAAACACAATCCAAAGGCTTACATTGCAAATTTAGGTTTGTTACGTACAACCTTATAGAACTTAAAAATCGTGGAAAAGTAATTCGTACATAAATAGTGTTCTTGTTCTTGCTTAACTAAGACAATTTATTTGTACATTTTTGATTCTTTTAAAAGAATCCTCATCAATCACAAAGATATTACCTACTACAAACCGGAAAAGTTTAATAACGTTGATAACATCTGATGCATTGTCAAAAGTTGTAAACGTCCCATGCTCCGATAGTCCTTCCCTATACATTTTAGCATTGAACAGAAAGTAGATTTTCCTACGACGGACTAAAGTTAACATGTAATTTATTTAACAATCCCACCATTCTTTTCTTGCCTTCACGGATAAACTGTTTGTAATCATTGTTAGCACATATCGATTCAAGTTTAGGGGGTTTGGTATGGTTTTCGGCTGCAGACCATTCCTTGTAAATGAGTAGAACACTTTCTCCATGTCACGAAAGAGTAAAACATTTTATTTTCAGTGTGCGGCAGGTGAAACAGAGTAGAGAAAAAGGACAGAAAGGAAAGGAGAGAAAAACTTTTCAAATTTGCAAACATGTCTGTTAGAAGTGATGGTTTGAAACACTTTTTGCTCAGAGTTGAAGACAATGTGCTTATTTTCTAAGTGTAAAGTTTTCCTGTGAACCCAACTCTTCCACTCCCACACCATCTAAAACAATTGAGAGAGGAGAAAACCTACTCAGAGATGAAAACAAGCCTTTCTTTTAGACAAGGGAAACTTAAACTTGACGCTTGCTTGGAAACAAAAATTCCTCCGTCATCTGTTGAGTATTCATGACAAATATGTCGGGCTGCTAACGAAAAAAAGTGTACCCTCTCGTAATCAATTTTTTGCTAGAAGAGAAGTGTCTTTGCTGCCTTGTTTGTAATCCTGGGAGAAAGTTGGAATTGTTGTGCTGAAAGTGAAAGTTTCCTCGTCTTCTTCTCCCAATCCTGACCTAACTTGGAAAACCGTCATTATATAAATGCAAATGGGAATGGGGACATTTGCCTCTTTCGGAGTGTTGGAGCACACATACGCACATCCTTCTTTTTCTAAAAACCTTTCCTTTATGGAGTTCTCCAGTCTTTCACACTTATTTATTTATTCAAACCTCTTTCTTC
>JAQGCL010000299.1:0-16545 GCA_034699605.1 Isotomiella paraminor | reverse complement strand
CCTATCAGTGGCTCATCAATTCAAAATCAACCTCACTGAATCCTATCAGTGGCTCATCAATTCAAAATCAACCTCACAGAATCCTAACAAGTGGGTTTCCCATACAACAAGTATCCGGATACGACTGACGAAAGAGACAAACTTGGCAGCCCTACAAGCTTTCTCAATCAAACGTCTTCAAATTATCAAGTTTCAAGAGATAAAAATTGGCAGCGTGGCAGCCCTACAATTGATTGCTCTTCATCTCATATTTAGTAAACTTCCCGTTTACATTCCTCTTACTTTCTCCCTTTGAGTAAACTTACCGTTTACTCTTCTTTTACTTTCTCTGTTTTCTCACATAGCCCCTTATGGCTTTTCAGTGAGGAAACACCTATGTATAAGTCCAACCAAACTTGTTGGAATTCTCGTATCAAAAATAAATTTTTTAACTGTTGTCTTTAACTGACTCTAATTTGGTGTGATCCACTCCACTACCCTATTCATCCATAAAACAGAAAACCCCTATTCTTTTTCAACTTCCTCCTCCCTGGCCGAGAAGGAGAAAATTGAAAAAAAATCTGACAGGACGCTTGTGGTAGAAGGATGGGAAAAAAGGAAGTATATAATTGCGAGAAGAATAAAAATTATAAAAATTAGTAAGAGAATAAGCGAGTAATTCATTGTACGTTATAGAGAAGCAGCGATTACGAGGATCACAAGACAAGATAAATTGAATATGATTTTTACCTGCTCGTAAGTTAAACCGAGCCTAGCTTCCTTTAAGTTCTAGTTAACAAACGTAGCCTCTGAGTGTGGTCAGTTCTAATGATACTTGATTTGATTTAGGTTCGACAAAATTAGGGATTCACTGGGAAAAATAATAGAAACTAAAAGATTAAAATTCGCTTAACAGCCGAGACACTTTTTGGTGTCAACCTGAAAGAATGAATGTCACTAAAGTCGTTAAGGATACCCCCTTAACTAATGAGCCCCGATCTGGGCTAAAAAATGATAATTGTAACTAAGAAGAGTGCTGGCATAAATCATTAAAGTTGAAACTTTCCAGAGGGTTGAGAATCCAATCCTATCCTGTCGACCGCGCCAATTATAATGAGGTTCTTTTCTATAGGATGGACTGAGGAAATAAAGATGAGTAAGACTGATTGGATTTTGGTGAGAGAAAGGTTTGGTTAGTTTTATTCAGGATGAATAGCGAGAGAAGAATGGATACAGAACTGAGCTGAGGGCTCAGTTTTAAAGGAGAGAAAGTGAATCCGGAGGATTCACTTTCTCCTTACAATCTCGGTTAGCTTGAGAGACATTGCATGCGCATTGGTGATTTTACTCAATTGACTTTCTCCTCGCGGATGACTGTAGTAAAGTGACTTTGTCACACAAGCAAAGCATCAAATCAAAGTATCCCATAAAGACAAATACACCCAGACACACATTTAAGGAGACCCAAAGGATCCTCGAGATTATTTCAACTGACCCTGAGTCAGGAAGGATCCACTCATCATCATCTTTAAGGTTCACGAACGGTTCATCCTCTTGAAAATGTTCAAGGAGTGTCTTTTTCTTAGCCCTCTTCTTCCTCCGAAAGGTAAGCTATCAGTTAGTCGAGCAAAGAGTTGACAAGACCCTACAAAAATACAAGAGTAAATACTCTTTAATCTCATCCCCTAAACCCTTGGAAGGGGCTGAAGAAGAAACCTCCGGGAGCAGACACAATTCCAAATCCTCCTCGTCTTCGGCTTCCACCTTGACCCTCATCTTCCTCACAATGACCCTCCTCAGTTCCTCATGGGCTGCCTCCAGCCTCTGCATCTCGGTGAATATCCTCCTCCCCTCCATCAAGTAAGAGAGTCGGCAGGGGGCACAAATTGTGCAGGAGTGTAATAAGAATAAGTTTATTGGCGTAGGCAATCATTCTTTTGGGGCATGTTGCCCTTCATAATACGTAGTTAAGTCATGATTGACCTGCGTGTCAATCTTAGCATTTAAGAAGTGTAGGCTATTTAATACGTAGTTGCGTCATGTTTGAACTGTGTGTCAAACATGACGTACATAGCATTTAGAAAGCAACCTTTGCTCTGGCAATGAACATTTGGAGACAAAGGTCGATGTGACGTACAATTTAGACAATAACATGTTTATTTGTATTATGGATTAAGAGTTGACTTTGATTTGTGAGAAAAGAAAGATCTCACAGTCTCTTGTACGATTTTGTGGTGTTACAAGCTATACACTAATAAAGCGTCTTGAAAGTTCCCCTGAAAGTTTCCAAGTTTATGCTTTCGGTTTTTCTTGTCTACTCTGCGATATTTTCTATGTCAAGGAGGACGAGAGGAAGTCACCCTTCGCCTTTCTGACGAGGAGGCAGGTAATCAGGTCAAGGGGGATCTTGAGCAGTTTGTGGAGAAAGTAGAAGCCCTCAACCTCGTACTGCAACAGATCCAGGCCTCCTCCTGAAAACCCAACAAAATAGCCACATTTGGAACAAAAGAACACAGACAAAAGTTAAAAGACGATTTTGTTTACCATCGTCTTTATCTCGTTTTATCGTTTTTGTTGTGTTTGAGTCGGGTTTTTTGTGGGCAAGACTTTTTTCCCATTCGGTCAAAATGAGATTGGCTGCAGCTGAGTTTTGTTTACATTTTTATATTCGACTTTTGAATTAAATTCTCGTGTTACAAAAAAGATTGGTTTTGTCGACTGTGATTGTTGGATGTGCCATTGAACACATGCCCACCTTGAAGTAAGCAAATCCTGTTCTCTATTTTTTTTATTCTTTGCTTCCAAATTGGACAATTTTCTAGGCAACAACGTCGTCAACGTCACCGGGAGGACTTGGCAGGGATTCTCCACAAGATTAAGCACGTCCAACAGGGAGGGAATAAATGCGGAATCGCCTGCATTGACATGTGTCTGGGGTACAGGTCCAAGGGGATGTCGAAGCCGTGTCCTTGGCATCCCCTATTCGGGTATGATTTATCCCTTTTTTAGTCCATAAAAGACTTTTTTGATAATCCCTTGTTATCCTATCATACAGGACCTGGGGCATTGGTATGGCCGCAACCCTGGCGCACCACGGGAAGAACGCCCAATTTTTTACCAAAGGGGAGCTAGCCTTCATGGATGAGTGGTTGGAAACCAATAAAAAGAAATTTCCTCATGGCGTACGTCCCGCAAAAGAACTGGATTTCTAAATGTTGAAATGTTGTCTCCTCACAGGACGAGGACAGGACGCGACTTGAGGAAATGTTGAAGCACCAGAAGGGGGTTGGAGATGGGGAACTCTGATTCGGAATTGGGACCTGGGAAGCTACGGCAATCCCCGAAATCAACACACACCAAGAAATTTTTGAGCTTCTGACGTTAGGTCCCGTCATCGTGTATGTGGACGACAAGTTCCTCACATGTGTCCCCTGCCGGAAACTGGCGAAGGAGGATAGGAAATGTGCACGTCACTGGGTGGTCGTCGTGGGATTCGACAGGGAGGAGGATTTGGTATTCTACCGTAATCCTATGCTAGCATACGGTGGGTTAATTTAATATAACATACGCACCTTGATATTAATGTCTCTTGTGGACCATGCAGGGGTATGTCAGACTTCGGTGGTGGACTTTAACACGGCCAGGATGTGTAAGTGTGCGGACGGAGACTTGATTGTTCAAATTAAAGACGTTCTTTGATGCACACTTTTTGGACGTTGACAAGAAACGTAATTTACTTATCATTCTTACAGCCAAACCTGTCGTCCCTCAACAACCAAGTAAATAAGTAATCCCTCTCTTTTTCCTCAAAACAAATCGTTTTTAAGAACATAAAATAATTGTATAAACCCCTAAACCTTGTATAGCTTTTCTTTAAGTCTCAACTAGATTTTCTCATGTCAAATCCAATTTTATGCGGTCATGTTACTTGTCAAAATGAATGTTTTATTATGAGGTCAATATTTGGACCGCCTAAAATTACTGTTTGGGGCAGCACATTTTATATGATAACAACGGAGGGGAAGTTTGTGGTCTTAGATGATCCGCTTACGTCGACTGTAGTTAAGTTCCTCAAACTTTTTTTCAACTCTATCCTTGATATGGATTTCCAACTCCGGGTTGGATTTCTCACACTTGTTTTTCTCCAGGTATAATCGAATGAGGCAATCTGGAGGGTTAGGGGGAAATCATTCACCAAAGATTGGAGAAAGTAACTTGGCATTCTTACCGCAAACCTCCTTAACCGCTTGACGGTAAGCTTCATTGGCGTTTCCATTAAGGTGGGTACCATTCACAGGGTCTACCGGCACTTTTAATATTCCCACCTTGTCCTTGTCATCAAAAAATTCATTTCGAATAAACATTGCAGCTGCAACAATCCCGCTTTTGCCAGGATGGTCTGCATCGTATGCCTTTGAAATTGATTCCCACGTGGAGGCATCCAATATGGTCCCCTATTTTGTGACGATGGAATGATGTTGAACAAGGAGGAGCCTGCTGGAATACCTAAATTGCAGTCGGTGTGTAACTCCCAAGACACTATAGATTTGTAGTATCTTACAGTTTCAGTATGATGTCCATGGACCGACATGTCGCTAACTCCACTGCCAGATCCATTACGGTTGGGGCTTTCTCTACAGTTTCTTGCGAAAATGCCTCATCATCACAATCATTAATATATCTGTCAACCATGGTGTTCAACGCGTCCCCGGGGACCCAGTATTGAATTCCTCCGAGCAGCGGGGCGTCGTCGACGTGCTTTTTCTTCCACTGTTCAGCCATTTTATTGATTACATTGTGAACTCAGGTAATTTCATCACGGGATGGATAGACGTTGCACAAAGGAACTGCCGTGTCAAAGAGATAGGGAGTTCCTCCGCACTTCGGAATGGGGTTCCAGCCTCGGCGAGGTTCATTATATATTTGGAGCAACCTAACCGCATGGAATCAAATAAATGTGTCACTAAACCGTTATTTGCTCACGTAAAATGGCGACTTATAAGACAGGGCACACATCTTTGAAGTTGGTAAAGACCTTCTGATGAGCAAAATATCGAAAGTTCAAGTACTTCTCAACGAGTGTAAAGGCCACGATGCCAATCCCCTTCCCCATTGTGGCTAGCTTGTAAGCCTTACAAAACCGTTTGACACCAAAAATTTCGCCATCCTACAAAAAATAGGAGGCATGTAGACACCCAACTTTAAACAGTTTGACGTCTTACCTCCACGACATATTTGGCCTTTCCACGGCTAAATCTCAAAATCAGAGATTGGGTCACCAAAGTGATATTGTGCTCTAGTATATCGCCCCTTCCTCCAATCTCTTGTTTGTAGGCTTCATAATGAGCATACAGGGTAAGCTTTCGAATCAAGTAGGACACCTTGGCAAATCCCGCTGCAGTATTTTCCTCTTCATTTCCATCATCCTCAAGAGCTGTTGCCAAAGCGTCGGCCACGACAGCTTCAAAATCCCATGTGAGCAATCGAGCGTTCCTTATCCGCATCAGGTCTCTGTAAGCAGACGTATTTGGCTTCTGCGCCTGATTGAAATGAACGGTAGCCATGTAGGTCCAGGGATTACGGTTTGGAGTGCAGTGAAGGGTTGAGGGATTAAGGCAGTTGGTCAAAAACTGAACTGCGTCCTCTGTGAATTCAAACCTTGAAATTCTGTGGTGATTCTAAAATGACGTCACTTGATATGGGTTACCTTTCAGTGCAAGCACATCCTCCAACTGTTGTCCTGAATAGGAATCGGAAAACATCTTTGTGAGGTAGAAGTCACGTTCTCCAGGACGGTCTGCTAAAATTGCCTTTGCCCACAAAATCCGTGAAAGAAGGAGATTGCCAACTTCCTGCAAAGAAGGACAAATATTTTTAGACGGATGAGATTTGGTTAGTTACAAATCCAAAACTTACCAAAGGGTAGTGAACATGGGCATCTTGAAACAAAAAGTTGAACTCTGCAGGATCCCTTGACAACTCTGAAGGAGTTGTGTAGTCTTTTCGAAGGCTGAAGAGGATATGCGATCAACGAAAGAATTCATTGTCTCAAACTTTGGCTTTTACAATAATCAGAATCGCAATAACTAAAAACAAATACAAAGAAGATGAAGTGGAAACCTTGCGTCCAAGCTGAGCTCTTGACTGCGCTTGCACTACACTCAAGTAAACAGATTAGTGTTCATTTTTGCGAATGAGTGGATCCGATTAGTCATGACTCATTGCTCATGAGGCTCATGAGAAATGTAGATTTGGTAACGATTTGGTTTACTATAGCACACAGCAGCACTCACATGCATGTATCTCCGATTGAGTTGGATTTACATACATGCATTCTATGAGGAACGCTTTGACTCCACACGTGTGCCGTTAATGTCTACATGTTCATCATTTGCATCGCACATTGCGGGATATATCCAATTGCCAACCAACTGAACAACTAACTTTTGATTTCCATTCCATTTTATTGGGCTGACTAAATGTTGATACTTGTGTTATACAACAATTTGTTGGACCGAGTACATAATTTATATGCAAGCCAAATTCTGCTCACACTCCGTCTTTCTGACAGTTTGATTGATTTTCATTTATTGTCAATGGACCACATGAATTTCTCTATTTATTTGGACCATGGCTTATATATTGGTTGCAATATTAATCACTACGTAATAATGAATATCGAGCTTGAAGTTCCATGGGGCGGAAATTACCCCTGGAACCACGGAACATAAAGAAGAAGTTGCACCCTTCTTCTATTATCAGGAAACCGAAGTTACTGTCTCCGCCCCGAGACATAAAACGGAACTTGCAGTCTCTCCTTACAAACATAAAGCGGATCTTGCAGTCTTGGGGCACTGTGAGATTATTGCATCACCGTAATGCCAAATAACTTGGCCATGATTATAGTACATAAAACTAGCATTATCATAACTACACTGATCACAAACAAAGGAAACTGAAGAGGTCTTTCCTGAACTTGAATCTCAGTGGAGGCGGGGGTAGCTGCTTTATATTTGAAACTTGAAAAAGAGCAGTTTTTATTGTTGCTCTTGTTCGAGTCTCTGCAGCAGTGGACTTCTTCTCCACACACTCACTTGACTTACCTTTCTTGCCTACTTTTCCTAATTAAAAATTAAGTTTATCCCGATTGACATTTGAACCTTTGTCTTTTTCTTCTGCTGTTAACAGTTAAGTTGAAATGTCAAGTCAACTTAAAAAAAGTGAAGCTAGACATCAAAAAAGAAGCGACGAAGACCTTCTCCGTCTACTGCGACAGCCGTCAAAATGTAAATTACTACTCGACTATTCTTTTTGGTTTCACATAAATAAAGCTTCTTTAACAGCAAGGTTATCGTCAAGACCATCTAAGTACACCAACACTGTTGATCGCGTATATCAATCAGAACGGAACGGCAAGTTTCTAATCAACTGTTTCATCAATCGATTTATATTATCATTATATCATCTCGTTTATTTGCAGTTTCTCGACAAAGAAAGACGATTGATGAATTAGAAGACCAGACAGGGGGAAAACTGCAATCAGTAGCCGGTTGGTGCATTTACAATTTGTACAACTACTTTTACTACATACGTTGTTGATTCCTCTAGCGTGGGTGGAGAGGGGTAAGCAAGGGTCCAAAGATGCAAACAGACAGCGTCAAACCCCACACAGGAGGCGTTCTGCTCGATCTCCAGGACACACAAGTCGTCGTGTGGCAGATGCAGCACCTCAAAGTACGTCACAAGAGTCACAAGAATAAGCCAATTATAGAAGTGCTTTTTCTTTACTAGGTAACGGACCATTTGACCAGGAGGAAGAGATGGTGGAACCAATCAAACTTAGAAAAGTGACAAAGTATGATCGACGAGGCTGTCTACTTTTTGACTCACCAATGTCTTCATCCTACACAAGGAGAGGTTATCAACATGTCAAAGGTCGGCGTATTCAGAAATGGTAGTGACCGTGGGTATAATACCAGTGTGCTAATTTTTCCAGGTGTTATTGATGAGGAACACAAACGTCATGTGCGTCACGGAGCCACTGGAATCAGAAGGCAAAAAGGCGGCCGTGAACGTGTGCATGTGGCATCATCAAGAAGACCAACCATGCACTACAACAAATTAAAAGGTAGGGTTTTGCCCATTTCAGTAAATTGTTATTGCAGAGATATTAATTGTTTCCAACCTTACTACTCTAGCCCGAAAAGCCACGCCGAAACAATCTTCTCCAAGTAAAACGCACGCTACTTTTCTATACCTACAACCGTCTGTACTAATGTCATATCAATTTACAGACTTACTTTCAAGAGGTCAACAAGCACTGGCGCTATGTATGGATGGACTCTCTCATCGTAGAAGCAAAAAATCAGACGCTCTCAGGATTTGTACACCGATCCACTCACGGGAATCGATCACCCGTTCTTTTCACTGCTGAACACGAATGACAATGGCTACCATGATTCTGACGACGAGGAGGCATTCTCATTTGTGGAAAGTAACGTGTCGAAAGGAGCGGCCAGTAGGATATTTACATTGGACGAAATTACGACTGTTACGCATCCAAATTTTGACAACGGTCGCTCTACGCCATTTGATTTAGAACACGAAGGTAAGGAAGAATTGAAATTACGAACCATTTATTCACGTTTTTGCATTTAGGTGGTGTGTTATTACTTTATTGAACATTTGTAGGAACTCTTACTGATGATGATGACGAGGACGCTTCTGTAAACAACTCCATCCAACCCAGTCAAGTAGCACAATCTGCTACTACACTTCGAACAACCTTCAAAAGCCTTGAAGTGCCTAGGACGACTCATTTTATACAAAATACGAATGCACCGAACGAATTAGAACAGGCTGAAAATGCCACTGGGCAACCTGGAGGAAGAAAAAGTCGGGCGGTGACAACTAATGATATACCTCTTTCTATTCGACCGGACGTACCTGAGCCAACTAATGATTCTGATGATGATGGAACAACTGAAGGGCCAGCCACCGTCAATCAGAATGCAGGTACGATTGATGATAAGATTCGTATAACTTTTAGGTATTTTATGCTCGTCTAAAATTTTCAGCAAACTCATCGATGAGAACACAGTCTGTAGACTTTTTTGGGGATCTCAATGCGAGACGGAAGAGAGGACGACAAAAAAATCCGAAGACATGGAATAAGAACATTCAGCAATTCAAAAGGATGAGGGGGGAGGAGTATGTGGGTTTTTCTCATCAAAGAAGTTCGGATGATCCTACTCGCATAGTCCAGACGCAGACAATTATTCGCAACAAAAGATACCTGAAACCTGCGTGTGGCTGTAAAAAGAAAAATAAGGCTCTTCGTTGCAAACTTTTTACTGAATCCGAACGGGAGGCAATCTTCTATCATTTTTGGAAAGTGTTGAAGTGGGAAGGGAAAAAAACTTACTTCACTTCGCTTGTGGACAGTGTAGCAACAAAAAGGCACAGTAAGAACAAGACAAAACAAGTCCCCTTTTTTCATCACTACCATCTATTTCTCGACAGGAAGAGAGTGCGGGTAAATAAACAAAAAACTAATACGTTTGATGCATTCCATTAAGTATATTTCTCTAATAATAGGTGTGCCACAAAATGTTTCTTAACACCCTTTGCCTTGGAGAAAAACAAGTTAGCAACTGGACTAAGAACACCGTTTCCGGAATGCCTCTGGAAATTGAGCTTAACCGAATCGGTTCACATGAAGCTTCTATGAGAGTTCGAAAGGCAGCAGACTATATTATGGCATTACCCATGATGCCGTCTCACTACTGTCGGTCTAAATCAACGAAACTATACATTCAGCCGCACATATCTTCAATAAACAAGTTGTACGGGATGTATGTAGTAGAACATGGCTTCAAGTTTAAGAAAAGTTTTGTCTTCAAGGATGGAAAAAGAGTACCAAGATTGGAAATAGTTTCTGCTACCTCCAGCGATCCTGTGCCATTGGTGGAAAGGCCAGTATCAAGATTCACGTTCCAGTCCATCATGAAAAAGCAAGGAATTTCCATCTTTACTCCTCGAAACGACCAGTGTGACATTTGCTGCGGATTTTACAATTCTAAAAGTGTGACAGAGGCTGAGCACAAGATTCACCGTCAGAAGGTGGCTGCAGCTAGGCAGGAGATTGCCAACGATAAAATAAATGCGTTGGCTGGATTGTGCGGTATGGCAACAATGGATGTAGAATCTGTCAAACTCTCTCCACAGTTAAAAGCATCTTCATTGTACTATAAGACCAAGTTAATGGTACATAATTTCACTTTCTACGATGTAGTAAGTCAAGAAGTCGTCTGTTATTGGTGGGATGAATCTGAAGGGGATCTTAGCGCCTCCACATTTGTAAGTTGCACAACCCATTACATTGAAACATACCAGCAAATTATTTATTCTGGGGAGCGATGGATGTGGAAACCAGAATAGGAACGTGATGATGGCCAATGCCATGTCGGATGTCTCTATGAAGTTGCAAAAAGTAATAGTGCAAAAATTTCTCGAAAAAGGACACACACAAATGGAGTGTGACTCGGCCCATAGTGCAATTGAATGCGAACTGAAAAACAAAGAAATTGACTTACCATCACAATATGAGGAGATCTGTCGGAACGCCCGGCCTGTCCAACCGTTCAAGGTCCATTTTTTGACACACGACTTTTCCGCGATTTCCCCAAAAATCAGAGATACCGAAACCTTCGTCCGAGCGCAAATAAACAAGGAGAGCCTAAAGTTGTCCATCTTAAGCAACTGAGATACAATCCAGATGGTACCATTGAACACAAATTGTCCCATTCTGACACTAATTGGAAACCTCTCCCTCTTCCTCCTCTTCATACAACCAGATTGAAAATTACAGCAAGAAAGTTTAAGGATCTGCAGTCGTTGAAGCCTGTGATTCCACCAATTCATCATCAGTTTTACGATGATCTACCTCATTGTGGGCAACAAGCACCCACACCAAGCACCCACGATGAAGTGAACATGTCTGTTGACGATCAATTGTCTGATTCCGAAGAACTTATCGAAGACAACGATAACATTGAAGAAATTGGAATTGACCCAGTGTTAGAGGAAGGAGGAAGCGAAAATGATGCTGACGTAATTGACGCGATGGTCGCAGGTATTTCAACAGTGGCACCACCAACGTCAACTAATGCAAGAAAAAAGCCACAACGAACACGGAAGAGAAGAACAATAGTGGATGTGTAATTTATAACTTACTTATATTTAAGCTACGGCGTTGGAAGTTACTAGTAATTGTTCGACTGCACTATCGAATACTCTTAGCTCTAATGGATAAGCATTTGTGCAATTTTATGTATATTCCTGGACACAATGTTTTGAAACATGTAACCTAATGCAATATCAATGCAATATTGAAAATTATGTGCTGTGAAGGGCGATTGCAAATCAAACTACAAATGAATACTAATTTGAGCTTATGTAGACCTTAAGTATTGATTTAACTTGTAAAGTTGAACATTTGTTGTGCAATAAATTTTTTTAATGTATCAACTGGTCTAGTCATTGTTATACTGTGTAGAAGGTCTTGCAAAAGGGGATCAGAGAAAAACCGTCACCCTGGAAAATTTTAAGAAACGCAACTTCGACTTTATGTTTGCAAGGAGAGACTGCAAGTTCCGTTTTATGTCTCGTGGCGGAGACAGTAATTTCAGTTTCCTGACAATAGAAGAAGGGTGCAACTTCTTCCTTATGTTCCGTGGTTCCAGGGGTAATTTCCGCCCCATGGAACTTCAAGCTCGATATATTAATGCATAATACAGTTAACGTATCACAACCAGTGCACTGCTTTTCGTTTTATGTAAACGGTTGCCCCAAGACTTGTCTCGCTACATGCTCCTGTGCAAAAGTAGCAGTTGTACTAAACAGCTATTGCACAAATTGAGTGCAACCAGTCCAGTCGACATCTCGAAGAAATTCGCACCAAACCTAATTTTGAGAGGTTGAAGGGACCTCATTGCTTTCCTTAACTCCTTCGCTCGCCCGCTTCCCTTTCTCTGTTGCAAGGATGAAATGACTTGCACCGATGTGACGTAAATACGGCCCCCAAAGTAGCCCCATCCAAGGACTATGATGAAACTGTCCAAGTAGAAAAGGGGGAGAAAGGCCATGAGAAGGGGTTGTGTCTTCCAGTCCCCAACAATGCTAATCAATCCGGTCATCGTCCCCATCACAATAACCCCAAACAGAAGGAAGGGGGTGTAGAATGGGGAGCTACAAGAATTTAATATCCGTTCCACAATGCATAGGCGTTTGTATTTTAGAACGATATCCTCAACGTCCTCAAGGTGCTCTCCAAGTTCTTTCGTATACATCACCAGAGTACACGTGGAAAACATGAGAAACCCAACGCAAAATGTTGTCGCTGAGAATGTCCAGTGGCTGATCCAAGCTTCTAAGACATGCAAGGTAATATATGTGGCGATATTGCAATGGACATCCAGCAGTACGAAACCCAAGAACGGTGGCAGGGATGGGAAAAAAACACTGATAGCCAAGGTAAGAACGGAAGGAGCAATTCCGGCTAGCATCATACAAACTAATGCCAGTTTGCAAATGGCTATTAATACTGGGTGATCCCGTTCATCTGAAAAAGTGATGGAAATATGTAATACATTTAGCTTTGAACAATCCATCTCATTGAACGTAATTGAATTTGCAGTCTCACCTTCGAAATCAATTTCTGTTTCAATGAAGCTGCCGTAGTTCAACAAAGATGACAATGTGTCTCGAATACCATCACTAACGAAGTAATCGCACGATCCTAGCCCGGCTCCTACAAACAAAGCAAGAATCCAAAATATGCCAAATATTTTTCTTATTTGGTCCAGTTGAGATATGCTGTTGTAAAGATGGTACAAAATGCACGTCGAGTATGCAATATGTAACACTGGGAACAACTTTCGGAGAACGCGCCTCCCCGTCGGGAGCCGCTTCACAGAGAATGTTTCCCATTTTCCTGGAACCTCGACATGAAAGTGAAATATTCCATTCCCTCTGGCGATTTTTGCCAGTAACGAAATGTACGGGAGTAACTGTTGGACATACATGTTCCGTGATGGTGAAGGAAAGATACAACTCTCATTCAAGGGTGGAAAGAAATGTAATTAATAAGTTGATTGATTGTTTTTGAGTTCAACCAATGGCAGGATAATAAATTAAACTTGCTTAACTACCCACAGAAATAAAGTTAATTCATTTCCATGTGTCATGTGGGCATAAATTTAATCTACCGTCACCTAGATAGTCTGGGAGACAAGAAATACGATTTCTCTTTCAAAGCAAACAAAGCCTTAAATTTACGGTACTACTTAAAGCCTTAATAATTACAGTTATTAAATTTGTAATCATTGTACCCATCCATTAAAAAGGTTCAACAGGTCCTTGATTCCGGTGGTTGGAATTAATTGCTTTTGGGAAATCGAATACTTATAATGTCGTCAACCTAATTTATTCCTACAACTTAAACCTTACACATACAAGGCGTAATGTCACCATGATCATGGTATCAAGTAGCGAGGAGCTTGAATGTTTCGATTGGCCTCTGTATCATGCTGGTAATAAACTATCCCAAAAACATTTGTACGACTTAGGTGATACAACGTAAGTGCAATCAAAAGTATAAAATAATTGGATCATTGTAGCGCCGTCGGTTTTATATAATTGGAAATTTCATTTACCCCCAAAATGCAAAATCTCACAGTCATGTCGTCTTTTCAAACGCTGTTCATTCTTCATTCCTATTTAACACGTCCATGTGTACACCTTTTATTTTTTTATGATCTGCAGGAATACCTCTTTAAAAATCACTCTCCTCGATATATGTCTCAACAACCGAATCGAAAAAACTGGTGCATTCTTGAACCTAAATTTGCATAACAAAACTTACACATCTACACAATGGATTAACCCTGCGGTCCATATATTACTTCTATTATTACTGTACCCTTTTATTGTTTTTATGTGTGGAAATGTTTTAAATTCTCTATTAGGTTCGATTTACATTTCGCGAGCAAATGAAATTACCAACTGTATAAAACCGACGGCGCTACAATGATCCAATTATTTTATACTTTTGATTGCACTTACGTTGTATCACCTATCTAAGTCGTACAAATGTTTTTGGGATAGTTTATTTTACAGTTTGTCTAATGGCCATGCAAAAATGCAATAGTCGGTAATGGCAACCTCTAAAAACCTAACATATTACCCTTTATATGCTTATAACTTTTGACCCCGTGGACTGATTTTACTCATTTTGAGCTTGAAACACGCGTACGGCCACCTGCTTCAATAATTGCAGTATCCGAATCCGTTACGATAATTGTAAAAAGCACAGTGATGAAAAATATGAAAATCAACCCACTTAAACCGTTGTAACTTTGGGGGGACACAATATTTTTTACCTCGGGAATAAATTTGGATTCATCATTCCATTCCTCAATTTTTAAGCCCTAAATGACGAAAATCGGTTAAGAATTGACCGAGTTATCAATTTTCAATTGTTTTGGGGAGGAGGGGTAAATGCATACTTAGGTGAAAGTTTTTGTCGGTTTTGGAAAATATGAATTGCTACGTAACGGATCATCACCATTGTATCACCTAAGAAAAAACCGAAGAAAGGGTAGAATAACGCGGGAAAAGACGACCTCATAAAGTAGTAATACTGCATCTAATTAACAACAATTGAGTTATCAATTTTCAATTGTTTTGGGGAGGGGGGGTAAATGCATACTTAGGTGAAAGTTTTTGTCGGTTTTGGAAAATATGAATTGCTACGCAACGGATCATCACCATTGTATCACCTAAGAAAAAAGGAAAAGGACGATCTGAAATTTTTTGATGCGGGTGATGGCTTTTCTCGCTTCTCGTGCGAATCATTCCTTTAAAATCTGAAACATTTTGAATGTAGCCGTCTTTAAATGCAAAGTTTTCAAAACCTAAAACAAATAATGCACTTCTTTTTTTTAAATGCTACTATCCTACCTTCATGGCATCCAATAAAATCGAGTAGGTCACCCCCTAATATCATTTCAATAGCCTCATTGAAGTAATCGGCATATTTTGCATCGTCCATCGTTCCTTGGCACAAATGAAGGGGCGTCGTTAAAACCATGGTCCAATTTTTCTGCAAATTGAATGCATTTGCTTGACCGTTGAATTGAATTAAAATTATGGTTGCCCAACACTGACGACATCATTCCTTAACAAAAATACAAGTAGTTACCATGGGAGGGTGTCATGGAAGCATTCGTACCTTCCATGATAACTACTTGTATTGTTTTTAAGGAATGATGTCGTCAGTGTTGGGCAACCATAATTGTAATTCAACAACTACCGCTGTCTACACTTTGGCTAATTATCCCCTTAACCTCTGCATAAACAGAACATAATGCCATCTTGCTGACTGGACTTTAATCGGTGGAAGCATGTGGCATCATACGCTGAAACGTAACGTAAAGTTTTCTAATTAATTTTTGCTAATTAAGGTGGGACTCAGTCGACCCCACCGGAGACATTTATGCATTTAAGGAGATGGGGGAACGTCTCTTTCGTTTTTGCGTCTACTAAATTAAATTGAATAAATATAGATAAAAAATAAATTGAAAGCCTAAATTTTCGGAGTGGAATGTGGACTATGCATCCTGTGATATTCCAGGTGATGTTTGTTTCAGCGTATGATGCCACATGCTTCAACCTTTTAAGGTCTAGTCAGCAAGGTAGTATTCCGTTCTGTCTATTCCGGGGTTACGGTGATAATAAACCTAAGTGTAGACAGCATATTTTTTGTTTTTTGGTCAAATTAACCACTATACACATGACGGCACCGTGACCCCAAATTTCTCACAAAAATTACAAAAGCCACATTTCAGTCGTTGGTCTGTTTGTTTTTTTTAAACTGAAATGACATGGCAAAATCACGGAAATAGGACCAACACTTGACGATTTGGCAAAAAAACCCGAAACAGTCCCTTTGGCGCACAGGCGTTTCAGAATGGTTGCAACCCGGAGGGCAAACCTTTTTCGTTTTTTGTTTCTTGGCCAAATTAACCACTGTACACATGACGGCCCCGTGACCTCTTTGGCAAAAACCGCCAAAACGTCAGCTTGGATTACTGGCGTTCCAGTCTGTCTGGACATTATGCAAAACGGAAGGCAAACTTTTTCGATTTTGGTTTTTACCAAATTAACCACTATACACATGACGGCCCCGTGACCTCTTTGGCAAAAAGCGCCAAACAGTCCCCTTGGATTATTTGCGTTCCAGTCTGTCTGGACATTATGCACCACGGAAGGCCAACTTTTCGATTTGTGTTTTTGCCAAATTAACCACTGTACACATGACGGCCCCGTGACCTCTTTGGCAAAAACCGCCAAAAAGTCCCCTTGGATTACTGGCGTTCCAGTCTGTCTGGACGTTTTGCAACACGGAAGGCAAACTTTTTCGATTTAAGTTTTTGCCAAATTAACCACTGTACACATGACGGCCCCGTGACCTCTTTGGCAAAAACCGCCAAACAGTCCCCTTGG